>CM069907.1:158084306-158329306 GCA_036172215.1 Camellia granthamiana | reverse complement strand
GTGTCAGAGACAGGGCTGTGAATCCATAAAAAAGAACTATGAATTTAACAATTTCCAACAAATTGATTTGGACAATTATACAAACAACTAACAACGCAAAAATAACTTTGCTATAATAATAATAATAATAATAAATTGATCGTCCAAACGTTTGGGGAAAAAAAAATGGTAAGCACCTATTTTTTATGAAACACTTTAAATCTATTTATTGAATTTTTTAAATGATGAAAACAATACCAAATAGGGCCTCTTAAATAAATAAATAAATAACAAAATTCTATCACATTGTCAATAGTAATCACATTGTCCATGTCATGAAGTAGAACACTTCATGAATTTTGTTACTACAATTATGATCACAAGAATTATCTGAGTTCAAGGTGAACCATATCGTCAAACAAAGAAGTCTTGCTCTCTGTCCTTCCTCCTCTTCTTCTTCTTCTTCTTCTTCTTCTTCTTCCTTTTTTCTTTTTTTTTGGACGTGATTACAGATAAAAGCTTTCTCTTTTCAAGAAAGGATAACTTAATTATCCCTGTTTTCTCAATCAAACTATTCTAATTTCACAAATAGAATGTAGGATCAGTAACTGTGTTTTGTTTGCATAAATGAGACCCAACAATTGTCAAACAAAGCTTATTGGAAACTTGTCAGAAATTTCATGTAAAAACTAAGTAAACAAAATGGAAAATGCTATACGAACAAAAAAATTTTACAAACTTTTCTTACAAACTGATGTGGCATGGAGTGATACAACTTTGGATTGTGAAATGAGGCCCAACTTACTAATATTCTAGGTGACACATCAGTTTGTAAGGAAAATTTGTTTGAAAAGTTTGTTTGTATAGCGCTACTCAAACAAAATATCTTAGTAAACTTTCAAAGAATCAGAAGTAAATTATGGAGGGTGAATAAGACACTGAACTCGGAAAGAAAATTCTAAAATGATATAAAATAATAATGTATGAAGTTTATATTATCAAAAAATTCAAATAATTAACAATAAAATTTAAACAGAGGCTGCATGGAGATGAAAGATTTTAACCCTAGACATATATTGCTGAAAGAATAATTCAAGCTCACAACATGTAACAGAATATATACTGCATAAAAGAAACATTAGATGGTATTTGAAGGTGAAGAACTGTCTAACTAACGATTTGAACAAGACTGAATTTTTCTTGTACTCCAAAATTTCCGAATATATCCAAGCCAGAAATATTGGGATGATTCCAAGCAAAAACGACACCTGCAATTGGGAGATACACAAAATATGTTATGTCAACCAAGGAAAGGAATATACACTAACAAAGTTGGTAAAGAACAGAGCACAAAACAGATATCAAGTTCAAAACGAAACAATGAACGATATTGCAATGACTAATAATACATTTGAGACCCTTCACATTCTTAGTTACTAGTGGATGGGTGTGCTGTCAAAATTTGTAAAAGACAAATTTAAATTTTGATTTGAAAGTATATATGTTGTGTGCCGATATTGTTTCCCAGACCAAAGTTCATGTTCAAGCCCCATCCACTTCACTATATAATTTACATTGTGTTAACACCATCTCAAGCTTTCACATATAGTATAGTATAGATAGATAGAAGAAGATAATAATATAGATATAACTGTAATGCAAAGTCATTAACAATTCTATTGGTAATCACTAATTAAATTAATGTTACAAATAAACTTGTATTCTAAGCATGTGATCTAATGTTCTAAAAACTAGCTTTGGAGCTTGAATTATTAACCATTTTTTTTATGTATACAAGCTCGAATTACGACTAAAAGTGAAACGACAAATAAACAATATCAACAATTCTATGAATAAAACTTCTCAAATCTACGTAGTTTGCTGCTACCGACATCCTCAGGGGAAGATCTGATTGCGTAGAAGCTCAAAACGATTGAAAAAAACGAACATTATAACCGAAATCACTCACCTGACCAGGGGTTAAAGGTCCGTGGATCACCATTTTTGAGATTTACAGTGAAAAAAATCACTATATCGATGAGTACGTATATATGTGTATGTAATGGAATGTGAATTGCTCGTTGAAAAACCAGATCTGCTAGAAACGAAGGTGGATATCTGAAATTCGAAGGGAATGAACCCTAGATTTGTTGCGAGAATGAGGGAATTTTCGGGCGAAATAATGATCGAGAGAGAGAGAGAGAGAGAGCAGATTACAGTTACTGTGAAAATGCCACAGCCTATTTGCAGTTATACACTTCATTAATACGTATTTTAAAAATAATTATGAAAATCAAATTTATTTCTCGTATATACATTTTATATTTTATTTTTATTTAAATTTTTCCCTAGCCTAGGTGAAATGTGTTTCTTTAAGAAATTAAAACGTGTGGAGTCGAGCATAATTGTAAATTATTTAAAACTCAATTAAAAATTTTAAATTAGTGTATTTTTTTGGATCATATCATTTTTTTATTTTTCTTTACGTTTTTTCGTAAAAAATTAAAAGTATACTAAATAAATAAACCTCAAACAACCCTTAAAAATTAAGAGATTTTTTTTTAAGATCTCTAATATTAAGATTTTATAGTATAAAGGACACTCAATATTTTCATAATATCTAAGGTCCCTCAACATCGATTCAGAGAATTGCTCTAGACGAATTTTCTCTAGACTAGAATTTCTCTTGTCGAATTTCTTTCGGATTTCACAGAGAAATTCTGGTTCACAAAGAATTTCTCTGGTCAAATTTGTGTGGCTCTATACAGAGAAAATTGTGTGGCTTTGTGTGGCTCTATCCAGAGAAAATTGTGTAAGAGAAAATTTTTGTGACTTTGTGTGGCTCTATTCAAAAAAATTTGTGTAGAGAAAATTTATGTTTTTGATCAAACTAGAGAAAATTGATCAAAAAGAAACCTCAAGATCAATTTATACCCAATCATTATCAAACCAGAGAAAATCCACTCAAAATCACATTTTCCTTCTTCTTTTTTTTTCCTTCCAATATCTGAGCGAGTAAACAAATTAATAGAGAAACTAAAGCAACCAAATATCAAAAAGGAACCAATACATCCCTGAGTTTTCCAAAAAAAATTCACAGTGAACAACCAGAGAAAATTCACATAGTGGCCAAAATTCAGAGAAAATTCACACAGTGGCAAAATCCAAAGAAAATTCACACAATGGTCAAATATAGAAAAAATTCACATAGTGGCTAAATTCAAAGAAAATTCACACAGTGGCCAAAATCTAAAAAAAATTCACACACCAAAACTCACACAACCCAAGAGTTACAGTGAACTTTGTATATAGAACTCAAAATCAAAATATGTAATTGTAATGAAATGAAATGAGAGTAGATTGAGATTTGGAGGGGTTGAAAGGATAAACCTACAGTGACAGCGTCGTCGGAGAGTTGAGGTACATGTTGATGGATTTGGAAGGGTTCTCAGACTTAAAGTAGAGAAGTTGAGTGACGATGACATGAGTAGTGTTGTTAGAGATAGAGCCGTTGATATAGATGATTCATTCTTTGAGAAGGCAAGAGAAGATGTCGTAGGCTCTCTCACTTCTAGAGGAGTGCTTGATCACCATTGGTATCAGACTATAACCCCTTCGACTCACCGTAGATGGACTCAATAGGGTGGTCATTCCACGACAGAGCTTACTGATTATACTTTAGAGAGAGATAGATCTAGGGAATGAGAAAGATCTAGGGTTTTGAACTAGTAGTTGAGATCGACAAGAGAGAGAGAGAACGTGAGATATATCAAATTTCTCTGTGAGAGACCTTAGACATAAAAAAAAAAATATTGTGAATCTTTTCTATTACTAAAAATGGATGATAGATCTTAGACTAATTTTTCTTAAAAATTAAGCTAATTTGAACTTATTGTTTATTTTTTGAATCAATCTCAAACGACCGATCACAATTTCTGAGGAATATTTTAGATTTATTAGATCAGATTTGAGCTAAGTTAAAGAAATTGACAAGTTTCAATATAAGTTTTACAATTAAACAAACTTCTAAAAAGTGGAATACAAGTCAAATTCAAGTAATTATGATTTATTTTCATTTTTGTACAACTATTATACTTGGTGCATATTATTTCTTTTTCTCTCATGGCTAATTGTGTCACTACAGCTAACAATGACAATAACAAAAATGTTACTTGACTGTAAGATAAGGAAATCACATGCATTGAAGAAAAATAAAACGTTAATTTTCTGTACTAATATCTTACTCTAATTAATTGTTAAAAACTCCGTTAAAAATGTTTTTAAGACCATATTTAATTTTTTTTTTTTTTTTTAGGAGTTGGGGGTTAGGTAATAATTGTTTTGGGTATAAAAATTAGAAGAGAAGCCGTCTTTAAGTCATTTTGGTGGTGGTTGCACCTTATTGGCTAATAAATGTGTCCATTGGCCACTAAACTCAGTGAAAGCAAAACCGTGATAGCGAGTCATCAACCGAAAGAAGACCACTGATTTTCAAATCTAATCTAAAATTGAGGTTTTAAATTTACTTTTTGCGTTTGAGATTGGATTGAATATTGTGATGAGTCTAGCTCTAACGCTGTTTAAATCAATTAAGTCCTAGATTTTGATTTAAAAATTATTTATTGCAACATAAGCAAATTATCAATTAAAAAAACTTAGCCTGTCTGAGAACAGATTTTTTTAGTAACTTTTTGATCTTTTGATTAAAATATAAGATAAAAATTTAATATGTTTAGAATGACTTTTTAATTTTTTACAAAAAGTTGTGCAAAAAGTAAAGAGAAAATTAAATTTTGACTTTTTTGTATAAATTATAGATTTTTTTGTTTTCTAATAACTCTTTAACTTTACACTAAAATAGTTATATGGCAAACGAGGACTAAGCACAATTTTTTTTTACAAACTTGATTGGTGCCCCGAATTTGGGGGCACTAATGCCCCGAAAATCCAAAAAAGGCAAAAAAAAAAAAAAAAAAAAACAAGGTAAAGAAAAAAAAAAAAAAACAGAATTACCAAAATTAGAAATTTAGGGGGCATTAGTGCTAAAATTTTTAGTGCTAAAAAACATTTCTCTTTTTTTTATGTACATTTACATGTAGATGGAATTTCATGAGGAAAAAAGTGAATTCACATGAGTCCAAAACGTTAGCGCAAGGGTGTTTGCGGACACTTAAAAAAGTTATATATATATATATATATTTTAAATCATGTGCAAAATTTTGAAAATGTCAAAATAAATCAAAAAAATCCACTATTTTTTGGGTTTTTCTAGACTTTAATTTTTTTTAAAATTTTCGATTTATCTTGTCAAGCATAATGGTGATTTTGGAGTCGTGAAAATAATAGTCACTGAAATGACAACAATACCATTCCTAAAAAAAAAAAGAAGTAAGAACTATCACCGTTTTTTATTTTATTTCCTCAAATTAAAAATTGATACAATGTATTCCTTCATCTTTTGAAAGTGTTCAATCTAATCCTTATGTCTAAATTATGTTAATAATACAGACAAAAAAGGTGCATCTAATGTGCACATGTCATATATATGAGAGATTTTTAATATTGTGTTTGATTGGAAAATTTGATGAGGAATTTTGAAAGTGAAATGAAAAAAGTGAGTGATATGTGAATAATATATAATTACATCTCACCTAGTTTCACATACATTTTCTCTTTCTCTTTCTAAATCTCCCAACTAAACATAAAGGATATTTTCATCATAAATATGACATGTATACATTTTCTTAACAAAATGAAAATATAAGGATTTAATTTAAAACTTTTAAAATATGAAAAAAATATATATTGTATTAATTTTTAATTTGGGAGTATAAAACAAAAAACAATAATAAGTGAAGAAATAAAGTATAATTTGTCCCAAAAAACACATGATGCATTGAATGCTAGTAATATTACCGGAGAATGTGGACGACAATTTTTTTTGGTGATCCTACATATATTAATTAGTGTATTAGTTGGTGTATTAATATTAATTATGATATTATTATTAATTTTATTTATTAATTACATTATAAATCTTAAAAAAAATTTAAATTATAATACATTATCAATTAATATACTAATTAATATATTAATTCATACATATAGCATTATTCGTCATTCTTTGGCGAACGTTAATGTCTACAGCATCACCACCGACTTCCGGGCCGACAAGCCCCCACGAGGACTAATAAATCAAATTTTTATTGAGGCTTTTAAACTTATATTGCAAAATTTTAGTAAATTGTCATGTTAAATTATATGTCTTTTCGATTCTTAAAATTTTGAAATTATTTAAAATATTTAATTATGAAAAAAAATTAAAAGTGTCAAAAATTTAAATAAAGTACAAATTACACTAATGGTCTTTGTAATTTAAAACTCGTATTACTTTAGTTTCAAACATTTCAATTATAATACATTTGATCCTAAATTTTAAATTTCGTTCTAAATAAAAATAATTGAAGACATTGTTGCTCTATTTTAATGGCAAAGTCGTCAATTTGATAAAATATAAACTAATTTGATAAAAATAAATGTCAAAAAAATATTTTTAAATTTAAAAAAATTATTTTTACCTACCAAATATAAAATTATATAAAAATAATAAATATTTCACATTTTCATTTATTTTTATTTTTATTTTTTTCTCAAATTTATTTTTAGTATGCGTTTGGATGATGATTATGTAATAGGTGATTATTTTTGTTGATATTTTTAGATGATTATAACATAATAGATGACTGTATTTATTGTTAACATATATTTTTTTTATAATTATCATGTAATTGATGAGTATTAGGCTTTTAATGTGTAATCGATATTTTAATATATGAAGGGTGTTTGGTTTGTATTTCGAAATATGTTTTTGCGAGAAAATTTCTAAAAACATGTTTGGTTCTAAATTTTCTCAAAAAAATTTCAAAATTACTTCTCTCTCTATTATACATCAATCACTTTTTCTCTCACACACATTTACTCAACTACAACAAAATATCAAATCATCCCAAACTCCAAAACTATTTTCAAAATATATAACCAAACAAATCAAAAAAATTTCTAAACTCTCTCCCTAATTTTTTTTTTTTGAAAATTTATCTCAAAACACAAACCAAACACACCCGAAATGTTTTTAGTTTTAGGTTTTTTGATTTAATAGATTAGTTTAATAATGATATCAAAATTATCACTATGTTTGACTTTTGAAAAAAAATTAAAACTAATTTAACGTAAATAAATATCAAAAAGAATTTATTTTAAAAAATTATTTCTACCATCTCAAAAGATAAAATTATATAAAAATGATGTGTTTTAATTTTTTTCACCAATTTAATTTTTAATTTCTTAGAAATTTCTTCTGAAAATAGGTTCTAAAAACCAAATCAAACAGAACTTTATAATCAAAAAAATTTTAACATTATTTGTTAAAAAAAAAAGTCATTACATTTTAAACAACATACAAATTAACTAATACAATACAAGTTGTATGACAACTTTACTCTTGAAATTGACTATTTATAAAAGAAACGTATTTGATTGTCCTTATTTAAAATAAGATTCAAAATTTATGGTAAAATATATTACAATTGAAAAGTTATATATCAAAATGACACAAGTCACAACCTATAAGGACTGTTAATATAATTCGCCTTTAAATAAAACTTATAAATTCAAAGTGAAGACTAAGAAAAATTTGTAAAACATATTTTAAATTGGTGGGAGCCTCTTTTAAAGTGAACTTTTTTTAATTATATATTATAAATTTTTTAAAATTTATAGAGTCCTTTTTAATGTGAATCTTTATTTATTATGAATAAATTAAAAAAAATGTACATATGAAAAACATATATTAAATCGGTAGAACTTTTTATTAAAATTTTAACACTTATTATGCTTATGAGAGTAAAACTTGTATTTCACCACTTTATTGGTTAACATGAACAGCCAACCAAAAACGTAAAACTTTGAGATCGATTCCTAAAGTTTTCTTTCTTAAACTTAATTAAAAATTGTTTCATTAGTTAAAAATTAATTTATTTAACATATTCTTTACTTTTTTAATAATTTTATAATTAACCGATGATTGTTAATGATTAAATATTGTCACAAGAGATTGTCGAGAGGTGATTGATGTTGGTGGGAGGAGTTGGTCGACAGCCAAAGGTAGTTATTTCGTAACCAACGGCAATTCGATAAGTGGCCGCCATGGTGGTTGGCAACGGCTAAAGATGGTTGCAACAATTGTCATCGATGGCAAGAAGGTATAGGAGAAACAAAACAATAAAATAAAATAAAAATTATAACAAATGGAATTAATTGTTTCATGGTTAAAAAATTAGATAAATTACAAATATACTAAGATTTAATTAAAATACGAATCGCCTCTAATAATTTTAAAAATTACATTTCACCCTTTAAAATTTTTAATTTCATAACAAATCATCCATTTTATTAATAAATCATCAAATCAATTAACTATTTTTAATGATATTAAAAATATGTATCAATTAACAATTTAAATAATTTTATTATTGTATAAAAGAACAATTATGAATTTTATTTTTTTTAATTAATTTTGTTAAATAAAAAATTCTAATAAAAGAATATTTATAATTTTTCAAATCAGACAATCTGTATTTTAAACAAATCTCAAAAGGTGTATTTATAATTTACCCTAAAAAACTCTAATAGATTAATTTTCGTTTTAAATTTTTTGCAAATATAAATTTTTAAAAAAATCGTTGAAATAAAAAGGGACAACGCGTAATGGTGATGGTGAGCTGGCACCATTTAAAATGAAACACGTAACCAACCACCACCGCCAGCTTGGTGGGAGCCACCTCTCATCCCACCACCGTTGATTTGCTCCTTCACAGCTTCTTCGTAGCTTTATCCTCGGTCAAGGGTCCCCCACCAGCATGGTAATGCCATCTGTCAATTACACACATCCACCCCCGTTCGTCAGTACTCAAAAAAAGTAAAAATAAATAAATAAAGCAAAGTTTAATTTAAAAAATACATACAAACCACTAAAATGAAGATATGCACATATGTGGGTCGAGTCGGTCGACAAGAAATGTTAAAGTACTAAAAAGTCCTTGTTACAGTGCAGTGGGTTTCTGTTATTGCCGTTTTAGCCCCCCTTCTATCACGAGGGAGAAGACTGTAAAAACAATTCAACGCCAGCCATGTGACCACGACATCATGTGCATCAATGGGTCCCACAATAATTAAAAATTATAAATAAAAAAACAAAGAGCAAGAAGAATAAAAAATATTAGTTAATTTTAGTTTTTTAGTCTTAGGACCCTTTTCTCCAATTTTGGAATATGTAAGGGGACCGTACAGTTCTGGCATGTTCTTAGAGATATATGCCTGTTTTCTTTTTTCTTTTTTCTTTTTTTCCTTTTTTTTCAAATAATCTTTATTTGGAGTGTAATATGGTAAATTATCGCTCGTACAACTCAGACCCGACCCGTAGAACTTTGGCACCCAAACCACCAATGTCGGGTTGGGTAAAATACTTTTCTTTTGGGCCGGGGCTAGAAGGAGCAAATTGGCATGATAAAACAAAGCTATGGGCTACAATAGCTTTGGCAAAGCCCGACATGACTTCAATCAAGGTGCCTAGATCTAATTCAAAAAGTTCTCCAATGATGTTGGGCTTCAAGTATTGCCTCAAATCATCCAATATGGCCCAGAAAAAAATTTATTATGTGCCCTCTTCGAGCAACGCTCCACTTTCACCAAATGACATATATGGACTCCACTGTATAAACTAATCTTTATCAAATTGAGAGCACCACCTGTATTTGCCTCCATGAATACCCAATAAAATCTCCTCACCCAAACACTCATCTCATCACTTCAAAAATTGCCATCAAAATTTGAAATTTTATCTCCCCAGTGAAAATGCTAGTAGGAAATTAAATCAAGATCATCATCATCATTCTAATGGCAGAAAAAGAGATCCATGTCATCTCAAAAACAACCCAACAATATATTGAAATCCACAAAGTATCTTAAAACCATCCAACAGACTGGGAATAAAAAGGAGCACTAAAACCTACCTAAGAATGAAGTGCTTGAGTTTATCTAACATCAATACCTTACACCACATCTAAACCAAAGTCTTAATAGTTTTTGAAAACCCATATAAACTATATGCATTTTCAAGATCTTTAACCAACCCTATAAAATAGTACTGAAACATGATATTACAGGAAAGCAGAACAGCATCCATTGAAGAAAGCATCCTATTCCTTCTTTCTACAAAGAGGTAAGATGGATTTAAGAGAGAGAGAGGAGAGAATGACCTATATGTCAAGGGTTGGCTTCAACCCAAGAAGGCCTGGCCCTATCGCTTGGATGGTCTCTCATCATCCTCTCCACCATCATCATCATCACCAGAGTCGTCTTTGCCTGACCTCTTCCTTTTTGCTGAAACATCGACTTTCCCACCAGCATCGTCGTCGTCATCCTCCTCGTCCTCTTCCTCAAACTCTTCTTCCTCGCCATTCTCTTCTGGTTCAAAATCACTGGCATCTTCCTCCTCTTCAGCACGAGCCACTGGTCGGACAAGGTATTCGGTTCCCATATCCTCCTAGATGATCATCATTTATATGCGAGTGAAATTATATACATAGGGCTAGAAAAGAAAGCCAGTACAAATAAGAAGTGACAAAGAATTCATGAGAAAACAAATTAAAATGATTGGAAAATTATATTGCCAATATTGGAGCCATTACAAAAACATTAATAACAAAAATTACAACTAAAACCAAGGGCAGAACCACAATTTTGTTGTGGGGGTGCAAGAACTTGAAAAATAAATTTTCCTGAAAGTCATCTATAATTGATTCTACGCTAAACTTCACGGCAAAATCCTTTTCAATGTAAAAAATGAGTCCATGAGAAAATCATCCTCCATTTTCTTGCAAAATCTTGTTTTAACTATATGTCGTTGCAGTAAAAACTGTCAGAGTAAGCATGACTACAATGCCTATATAAATATGTATGTAGACTGTTGATCTTCTAGTCCTATTAATTTGTTTTTCTTTATGGGCAAGGCCCACCTGTGAGATTGGTGCACACTAGAAGTCCAAGTCAACAATTAATTGAGATTTGCAGAAAACTGGATAAAAATCTAAAGCATGTTTAAAAATGTCAAAAACAAAAACATAGCAAAACTTGTACCTTGATTTTGACCAATTAAAGTTCTCAACTACAAGT
The DNA here is from genome assembly GCA_036172215.1 of Camellia granthamiana. NCBI lineage: Eukaryota > Viridiplantae > Streptophyta > Magnoliopsida > Ericales > Theaceae > Camellia > Camellia granthamiana. Next base: position 158,318,095 of record CM069907.1, on the reverse strand, counting down.
AGAACACACACAAGATGGTGAACATTAAAGTTTTACCAGCTAAACCAGATGAAATTGCATATAATAAGCAATTAAATAATAATAACAACAATGGGGAAAAAACGCTTACAATAAACTTAATAAGCATTAATGGAACCAGCATGTAAAGAGTACAAAAATTCTAAAAAGGATAGTTAGCCCCATAACACGTCAGCTACTCTTCTTTTCCCATGCGTTGTGGCTGAGTAAACAAAAATAGGTCAATTCTTTTCTATTTTCCTTTTTTTGACTCGGGAATACAAGGTTAAGAAACTAAATAGAGACCTATGATGGTAACCAAATTTGGTGACCTCAAGAAGTAAAAGTCAGGCGGGCCCCAACTATGGAGTTTTGGAGTTAAAATGTTGGAATAATTCGAAAACCCTTTTGTGCTGATGTTTTTGCACATCTTTAAACCACAAGTAGTTGATCTTAGGTGGTCGTTTACAAATAATCTGATTCACCACCATTTCGGTAGCTATGGCTGAGTACTTCTTTCATGTGGCAGAACCTAAATTACACAAACACCTATCTGCCATGGACTTTAGCAGACGTTAAAAGGGGAACTTCACAACCCAAAATTGCTATTTAAGACTACCATGAAATGATGCACAAATATTTGTCCATTTCAATATTATTTTTTATAATGTTTCATATAAATACTCTTCTAGTAACACCAAAATCCTTACCTCCCCAGAAAAAATATCCCGTCATGCCTAATAACATAGTAGTAGAATGGAAGTAAATTGTCAAAAACATAAAATGAAGATGAAAATACAAAAACCTTACCACTTTATCACAAAAGGGTAATTCAAGCTTTCGAGATAACTAAAAATAAATAAATAAAAATGAAATGAAAAAAAAAAGAAGAACAACAAAATCAACACACCTGATAGAAGAACTTTATGACTGGTCAAAAAAATCACTAATAATTCGATTTATTTCATACAAACAAGGATCAAACATGACCAAGCCAAAAAACCAAAAAAACAAAGAAAAAAACAAGCAGTATACAAGAATTCTGAAGAACCAATTGAAAAACAAAGAATCAACTTAAAGCTCTGTGTTCCATTCAGCTCAATGAACAATCTAACATGGAACCAAAAGAGAGCAAGCAATTAAACCCAGAAAGAGGTGGACTTCAAGGTTAGTTAAAAAAAAAAAAACGGAGAAAGAGAGAGTGATAAGACTAGTAACACGATATTGACTCGGATCTGAGAAGTCTTCTTTCTATCTTACACTTCTTATTACTGTATATTTGCGATGTCAACTTAGAAAGAGACTTACAGCAAAAAAAAACAAGAGCAGAGATTATAGAAATTCACAGATATGGCCAGATCTGAAGAATAAAAGAGAGCAACCCACGAAGAACTATGAAACCAACAGGAATAATCAAGCTTACACGGCAAACAATATAATAGACATATAAAACAATTTTTAAGATTAATCTGCCAAGCAAAACCGTTTGGTAGGATGGAAAATAGTTCCTATACAAATTTTCCGGCAAACTTTTAGAGCAAGAACTCACTTTTTTAGGGCAAATCTCCCCAATCACCTTGAAGGTGGAAAAGGATAGTATTTTTTACAGTCAAAACTAATTTTTTTTAAATTTTCCCTGTAAATTTTCCACAGACAAACAAAGCTAAACGAGTAGGTTTAAGCAAAATCAACCGAACCACCAGATCTGAACAAATTCAACACTTATTCAATAAAAAATTACGAAAAACGAGGTAGGCTTAAGAAAAATCACCTCTTCTTCGACTTCCTCATCGTCTTCCCCATCGTTCCCCTCACCATCGTCGTCGTCGTCGTCACCATCCCCCTCACCGTCGTCGTCACTGTCATCCTCATCATCATCGTCCTCATCATCATCTTCATCGTCATCTATAGACTGAACCGGAGGACCACCAGAGTTCTGAAGCACTTCTCTATCATCATCAACGTCTTCCTCATCATCATCATCATCCTCATCATCATCATCATCGTCTTCACCATCGTCGTCTTCATCATCATCCTCTCCATCTTCTTCCTCTTCCACGCCATCGACCTTCTCATCAGTCTCCTTTTCATCTTCAACAATTTCTTTGAATTCTCTCTCTTCCTCCATGATTGTCATCTTCTGCAAAATTTTCTCTGGAAAATTGAAAATTAAAAATTAAAATCGGAAATTTGGGGAAAAAACAGGGGAGGAGAGAGAGAAAGCGGATAGAGGAGCTTCTTCGTTCTACCCAGTAGCTCTCTCTGCAATACCCCGATCTCAGCCGTTGAATCACTGAGAGAAGCGGATTGATGACGTGTCAGTAGATCAGACGGTTCTCGTGAGCGAACTCGTATTTCTTGTGTTATTATTGTTTGCGGCGCTCTCTATACTTGTTTTTTCGCTATGCTCTGCTGTCACGTGCGACGTGTGTGAGGAGTCTGGGGTTAGGGTTTGCTATTTTCTGGAATATTCCACTGAGCCATTACTCGGCTCAAGCCACCAGGTTTTTCCTCTATGCGGCTCCAGTTCGTAACTGCTTCGTATTTTTACTTTTTTTTTTTTTTTTTGGCAAATTACGCAAATAGTCCCTATAGTTTGGGGCTTGTGTCACTTTGGTCCCTGATTTTTCAATTGTGACACATTAGACTCTGAATTTTGAATCTTATTCCAAATAAGGACAATTGAAGATATCATTAGATTTTTCAAGGGTAAAATTGTCAATTTGATAAAATATAAACTAATTTGACAAAAATAAATGCCAAATAAATATTTTTGAATTTTTAAAAATTATTTCTACATACTAAAAATAAAATTATGTAAAATTGATAAATTTTTTAGACATTTATTTATTTTTTTTACCAAATTAATTTTTATTATGTGTTTGGATGATGATCATGTAAAATTAATTTTAAAAAATTAATCATGTAATTTTTATTAATTTTATATAATTTTATCATTGGTGGATAAAAATAATTTTTAAAAAATTAAAAATATTTTTTTGACATTTATTTTTGTCAAATTAGTTTATATTTTATCAAATTGACGATTTTACCCTTGAAAAATCTAATGATATTTTCAATTGTCCTTATTTGGAACAAGATTCAAAATTCAGGGTCAAACGTGTCACAATTGAAAAGTCAGGGACCAAAGTGACACAAGTCCCAAACTATAGGGACTATTAGTGTAATTAACCCATTTTTTTTTTAGCTATATGATAGATTTTTAGAGATTTAGGGGTGTTTTCAGAAATTGATAAAAAGTTAATTTTTTAGCTTTTTAATTTTTTAGTAACTTTTTTGATAAAAAAAATTGACTTTTTTGATATTTTTTTGGAAGAACTTGGTAAAAAGTCAAAAAAATTGACTTTTTACCAAGTTCGTAAATTGCCCTTTAAGCCCCGTTTGAGATTAAATTATTTTAATAAATTTTTTACTTTTTGTGAAAAGATATATAAAAAAATAATATAGTAATTTATAGTAACTTTTTTTATTCTTTAGTTAAAATATTTAGTTCTCAAACGAGGGTGGCTCTATTAACTCGAATCCTAAGGTTGTATTTGGTAGAGTTTTAGAATTATGATTTGATAATAAAATTGTATTTTGAGTTTGTGAGTTTTAAAATTATGATTTGAGTGTCAAAAATTTGTTTGGTTATAATTTTTGAAAAGAGTTTTGAATTGAGTTTGAAATAATTGATGTAACATATGATATTTGATTAAAAAAACTTATTACTCATAACTAAACACGCAATCCAAAATTATATTCAAAGCTCATAAAAATAAAATTTTAAAAAAATCAAAAAATATTTTTTATTTAATATATAAAAAATAACAAGTGCCAATTGCAACACAAAAAAAAATAAAAAAATTACACTGTTCCGTCCACTGGCCGGATGTCCAAGATGATGACTGGATAGGCCAAATTTCAAAATTCAAATTCCGCCTAAAACGAGTTTTTAAAAGTGGTGTGGAATTAATTTTTGAAAGTTGTAAACAAACATCATACTCAATTATCGGTGTGGAGTTATGATTTGAACTCCACACCAAACACAGCCTAAATTTTTGACATTTTTACTATCCTAAGGACCAATTACGTAGACCACTGAATCAACTATTCTATATCTGGTAGCTATTTCGTTTGGCAATCACTTTTAGAGTGTGTTTGGAATATGAATTTAGATAAAAATTTAATATATATGCAATTAGTGTGTTTCATTTCAGTTTTTTAGAAATTGAGTTTTTTTGTTTTCGTATTTTTATTTTTTATTTTTAGTGAATATTTTTAAAATTTTAATCAATTTTTTATATTTTTTTAGATGCACATTAGATATATCTAAATAGTAAAATATTTGTGAAAAAATATTTTTAAAAATTAATACAAATCCCGCTTGAAATGCGTTTTCAAAAGTAGTGTGGAATTAATTTTTAAAAATTGTAACCAAATATCATACTCAAATATGGGTATGGAGTCATGATTTGAACTCCACAACCAACATAGCCTAAATTTTTGACATTCTTACTATCCTAAAGGCCATTTACGTAGACCATTAAATCAACTATCTTATATCTGGTGGCTATTTCGTTTGGCAATCACTTTTAGAGTGTGTTTGGAATATGGATTTAGATATATATATATACATATATGTAATTAGTGTGTTTGGTTTTAGTTTTCTAAAAATTAAGTTTTTTGTTTTTCGTATTTTTTTTTATTTTTAGTGAATATTTTTAAAATTTTAATCAATTTTTTTACTTTTTTATATGCACATTAGATATATCTAAATAGTAAAATATTTGTGAAAAAATATTTTAAAAAATTAATAAATATATACAAAAATACAAAAAAAAAATATTGAATTTTGTTTTGTTTTGTTTTTTTTTTTTATTTAGTAAATTTTTTAAAGATTTTTTTCACAAATATTATACCTTTAAAGTATATTTATGTTAAATTGTCAAAAAATTAAAAAAAAAATTGTTTAAAATATTAAAAAAATTCAATGCAAACAAAAAAGTACGAAAAAAAAAATTCTGAAAACTAAAACCAAACAGAGTGGATTATATTTTATTCATATTTTATCTATTTTTTTATGGGTAAACTACCAATAGATCCTACTTTTGAGACTTATTACTCATTAAGTCTTATTGATAAATTTACCAGTCTCTTTGTTTTTATGCATAAATTTATAGTAATAAATTTATCAGTCTCTTGTTTTTATAGTGATAAATTTATCAACTAGGACCTATAGGTAAATAAGTTTAGTTAGACCATCTCCAACGCTATACCAAATATGATATCAAATTTGAATTTTGATGAAAATGACACTGTTCATGGCTCCAACGGTGTACCAAATCTGATATCAAATTGAGTTTTCATCAAACATTTCATCAGATCGCGGAGGAAGTAATGAATTCATCAAAACACTGTAGCGGACACTGTTGCGGACCGTTGGAGGGGACCCGGGTCGACCAACCGGTTGCCCACCCGGTTGACCAACCGGTCAACCGGCAAAAGGTTCAGACAGTTCAAGGAAAAAATTCAGAAATTCAAAAAAAAAAAAAAAAAAAAAAAAATTTTGCCTAACCGGTCGACCGGCCGGTTGACCCACCGGTCGACCCGGAAAAAGTTCAAAAAGTTCAAAAAAAAGGTTCAAAAAATTCAAAAAAAAAAAAAAAAAAATTGGGCAAACCGGTCAACCGGCCGGTCGACCACCCGGTTGTCCCGGGACAAATTTGAGAATTTGGTGAATCGTTGGAGCATTTGTTATCAAATTTGATGAAACTGATACTTTTTGACTCAAATTTGGTGAAAATTTTGAGTAAGCGTTGGAGATGCTCTTAATAGGACTAATTGGTAAGTGCCCATTTTTTTAATTTTTCCTTTCCAAATCTCTATCAAAATTCATATTCCAAACACAACTTATACTAAAATTTTAATTCACACAATAATCACCTTAAACCTATTTTGATCAATTATTTGTTAATTATATAAATAAAAAATATTATTATATCTTTTATACTAAAATATATATATATATCTATATATCTTTGTGGTTTATTTACATAGTTTTGGTCATATAAACTTCAGGGCGAATTACACTAGCAGTCCTATAGTTTGGGACTCGTATCACTCTGATCCCTAACTTTTTAATTGTGACACATTTGACGCTGAATTTTGAATCTTATTCTAAATAAGAACAATTAAAGACCATTACTCAATTTCAAAGGCAAAGTCGTTAATTTAATATAATATAAACTGTGCAGGGAGCAATATCTGATACTGCCTGTATTCCTCGCATTCAAGCTTCGCGTTGTTCCGATTAACCTACGAACACAACGGCGGTGAGCTACCCGGCGGTGTGTTGCCGGAAAACCCCTCCGACGATCAAATCAGCACACCTTTAGAGAGAGAAGAAAGAAAGGTTACAATGTTCAGTTATTCACCATCTCTCCGTATGGTAATGCGATCTTGTTTATATGATTTTTGCGTGCGCTTTCGCGCCCATTCCTTTCGGGACGTGTGGACCTGCTCCTCTCTCACATTTCCCCACGTGTCAGCGCTAAAATAGCTAAACATCACCTAACAAAAACCGCCCAACCGAATTAATGCATGAACTGCGGAACCTCTTTCCCGCGACGCCGTGCAACCGCGCAGCACTTCTGGCCGGGCTACTATCAGCGCCGCACCACACCACAACCTACCAAGCAACCGTTCCTCTTGACCGGTTTCCTTAATTAATTGCCACCGTGCAGTACTCCCACCGAGCTCCTTAAATCTGACAGCTCTCCTGCCCAGTAGGCCCAAACTCGGAAGTCCTTTCTAACTCATTGAAGTGCGCTATTCCACCGGGCTAGTGGACTAAAGTCGCTCCGGCTCAACCAGATCGGGATCCTCAACCCACGGTGCCCGCTGATCACACGGACTCAGCTCGGCCCAACAAGCTTGGCCCACTCAACCCGGCCCAAATGAGTTCGGTCCAAAGTGAAATTAAGGAATCCCCTTCTTAATTGCCCCTTAATCCCATCCGCGTCAGCGTGACTAGGATTACCTTCTTCGGCTAAAATCTCTAATTAGCTCGGTCAATGTTTCAATGTCACTTCATGTCTCTTCAGTTCTGACAATGGTCTTGTCACTGCCACGTATCTCTTGCCGATTGGCCTCGTTAAGCCAACCCAGCCGCCGCACGCCGTCTTTTCAGTTCTAAATTTTGGCGCCTTTCTTCATTCTTATACCCGTCGTTCTTCTTTTCATGCCCCTTCCTCTTCTATTCATCCTCATCTCTCAAGCAACCTTGCGAACCAGAGCTCTCGCTTCCACTCATTCTACTAAGATTGGAGCATCCCCGCGAGTCCATTCTTCACTTTCACCGTCGTTTCGAGCCACCGTCCGTGCCCTAACCTGTAAGTCCTCCACCTTTCATTGTTTTTCATCTGTTACACATGTTTTCATTGTATAATAGGGCCTGTGACTTTTATAGTCGAGTCTAGGGCATGACAATAGTAGGTTTTAGAACTTCGAATGAAGTTAGCCTAGGGTACGACCACCAAAAACCATTCATGCCCTTTCTCCCTCAACTGTTCATCATCTTCTGTGATGAACAAGCGAGGATCTGGGACTGACCGGGCTAAGGTTTCACTTGAAATGGCCAACGCCGACAACGCCAGACTTCTTGGCCAGCTGGGTAAGGCCGAACAAGAGAGGGACGAACTGAAGGCCCAACTTGAAGCCGAAAAATAGGCGAAGCAGGCCGCCGTAGACGAAGCTAACCATCTCAGTTTCAAGGAGGCTGAAGACAATTACACCAAGCAAGTCCAAGCCACCAAGGATATCTATTTCAAGGCCTGTTGGAAGGCTGCTCGTGAAAAACTCGGCCAGGGATCTAAGACCGAGGTGTTTGCTTCTCCTCCACCCGTCTTCCTGCCAGTCTATCTAATTCTTTATGCCAACGAAGTTTTTAACTCCTTGCAAGAAAAGGCCGAGGATAAGGGTGGCCAGCAGGAGCCCGACGAGAAGGAAAAGGTTGCAATTGTGGACCTAGAAGCCACGACAGAAGCGACCGGGGATGATTATGCCGACCTCTTCCCATTAGTTTAGTCTTGTCTTTTTTTTTTTTATTTGAATTTTTGTAACCGGGCTTTAAGCCCTACCTTATGTACCAAATTCCTTATATTCTTGTAATTTTTGCTGTTGTTCATCTTCACCACGCTACTCATGCCCGGCGTGTTGTAGACTGATTGAACCAGGAAAATTATCTCGGTCTTGAAAGACTGAAACAAGATCATCTTGGCACTTTGTTGACTGTAATTAACTCTTCTAGCCCAGATAAAACATCTCGGCAAAAGTACTAGAGTTGAGCAAATCGCCAACTCCTCCCGCTGAGATAAACATTTCGGCGAAAATAGTAGAGTTGAACAAATTGTCAACTCAATTAGCCGGGGAAAGCATCTCAGCTAGAGCCATAGAGTTAAACAAATTATCAACTCCTTTAGCCGGGGTAAAACTTCTCAACTAAAGGCATAGAGTTAATCAAATCATTACACGTTTAGCCGGGGTAAAACATCTAGGCTAAAGTCATAGAGTTGAACAAATCATCAACTCTTTTAGCTGGGGTAAAACATCTCTGCTAAAGCCATAGAGTTGAACAAATCATCAACTCTTTTAGTCGGGGTAAAACATCTCGGCTAAAGCCACAGAGTCGAACAAATCATTAACTCCTTTAGCCGGGGTAAAACATCTCGGCTAAAGCCATAGAGTTGAACAAATCATCAACTCCTTTAGTTGGGGTAAAACATCTCGGCTAAAGCCATGGAGTTGAACAAATCATCAACTCCTTTAGCCGGGGTAACTCTTTTAGCCGGGGTAAAACATCTCAGCTAAAGCCATCAAGTTGAACAAATCATCAACTCCTTTAGCCGGGGTAAAACATCACGGCTAAAGCCATAGAGTTGAACAAATCATCAACTCCTTTAGCCGGGGTAAAATATCTCGGCTAAAGCCATAGAGTTGAACAAATCATCAACTCTTTCAGCGGGGTAAAACATCACGGCTAAAGCCATAGAGTTGAACAAATCATCAACTTCTTTAGCCAGGGTAAAACATCTCGGCTAAAGCCATAGAGTTGAACAAATCATCAACTATTTTAGCCGGGGTAAAACATCTCGGTTAAAGCCATAGAGTTAAACAAATCATCAACTCCTTTAGCCGGGGTAAAACATCTCGGCTAAAGCTATAGAGTTGAACAAATCATCAACTCTTTTAGCCGAGGTAAAACATCACGGCTATAGCCATAGAGTTGAACAAATCATCAACTCCTTTAGCTAGGGTAAAACATCACGGCTTTAGAGGAGGTTGCCCCTCACTCACTATATTACTGCAAGCACAATATACTTCCTATGCAAAAATAATTCATTTCTATTACATTGACAAATGGAGTATTACATTGGTAAAATAGAGGGGAAACTTGTTCCTTTACAAAAAATTGCATACAAAAAACAAAGATTAAAAATAGTATAGCTTGAGATTGGCCGCATTCCATGGCCGGGGTACACTTTTGCCATCCAAGTTTTCTAGGTGGTATGTCCCCCTGCTCGCTAGGGCGATTATCTTGTAAGGCCCTTCCCAGTTTGCCCCTAGCTTTCCTTTGCCCGGCACCAGTGTGTTGCCCATCACCTTCCTTAAAACCCAGTCCCCTACTTTAAACGGTTTGGGGTTGTCACGACCCAAACCCGCCCCTATAGGTTTAGTATCATAACCGGCCAGTAATCCTAAGATTACCGAAGGCCTCTGAAACAAATTAACAAAATAAAGGGGCTAGCGGAAGCAAATACATAAATATAATCATCCAGTGAACTGTGCTGACTTATATGAAACAGAGATTTTAAAACTTTATATACATATCCAAAAGTCATTCTTACATTATACCCACACACATTAGAGCATCTTAAGTACAGCCAACAAAAATAAATAAGTCTCATATACAGAAACAACCGGATCTTATAACACGTGACACTTCCGGAACCTCCACGTGAGGCACAATGGTTGGCTGACAACAAGATATAGATCCAAACAAAAGTCTTCAGGCCTGATCTCCAAAACGTTCACTTATACATATATATATACACACAGTGAGCTAAACTCCAGTGAATAACATCAATGTAAAGAGGTTAGTGAACGAATTTCAAACATTTCATAATCATAAAACAAATCATAACATAATCATCCTCATATCCAAACATAATAATGGTACATCCCATAGAACACATCACATATCGTCTTCCGACTAGAGTAATCGGTTCCAGATACCGATTAAATACATATCACCACAATGAAGTGGCTAACGAGATCTCGTAATCACATATATGTTATGGACCCGCATTAACATGCTGACCCCCATGACTTGGGACTATCTATGGATGCCATAATAGATTTCAACATAGCACATTCGTTCACGTAAACAAGTATCATTTCAGAAATCATAACTTATCAAATTACATTTGGAACATAATTCATATGAACATATTTTTACAATAACGTTACTCACAGTGGGCTCCCATAAACGGTCAATCAATCTTCGGACGTTGACCTACAAACACAAAAGTACATAACACAAACATATCATATCATTACACATTCATATGGCCATCACGGCTTAGCTTTCTTTACATTGATTATTGTTCTTCCTTATCACATTGCTCAAAATACACACTTGTATTCTCTTAACTTAGTACATTCGTTTCTTAGTGTATTTCTATTTCGTTATCCTCATTATGATGTCTTAATCATTGCCTAGGAATGCCTAGGATGGAAAGAGGATACAAAAATGTACTTGAAAATATTTTTCAAAACTTGCTGAAAACAGGAGTCTCGCCCAAGCATTACTTTATTCGCTCGAGCGAGCATATAGAATGTGAGTGGTCACTCGAGCGCACACTCCTTTGCTCGAGCGGTCTGCAAAATGTGAAAAAGTTCTGGTTGCGTGCAATTTCTGCTCGACGGTCGCTCAAGCGTGAGACACAGGTCCTTGCTCGAGCACAAGTCTTGTCGCTCGAGCGTGATTCCAAACACGCAAACTTCTGAGAGGATGCAATTTATGCTCGAGCCAACCTTTTGTCGCTCGAGCGGAAGTGTGAAAATGCAAGCAGTTGCTCGAGCGTGGAATCCTTCGCTCGAGCGTAGAGGCGAAATTCTAGGTTTTCCAGATTTGCCTCCAAATTGCAAACCTCAAATGCAACTCTCCAAAACACATCTTTTGGGCCCCAAAACTTGAGATAACATAGTGAACTTGCAAAATATGAGGAATTAAGGATTATTTCATAAAATCATGGCCCAAGAGTTTGCCAATAGCTCATAATTCATCTTGAAACTTAAGAAGCAAAACATGCATGCAAAATCTTTCAAGCTCTTTTCTTCAAAACTCATGAAACTAGCAAATTGAGCTCATAAGCTCCATGCACGTAAGAAATTCCTTTTCAAAACATGAAATCAAGGTTCAAAACATGATGATTCTAACATGTATGTACCAATTAACTTACCATAATAATTTAGATGCTCAAACATGAGAGTTCTTGACAATCCATACATGCATGTATGACTTAGCAACATTTCCTTCATTCTAAGCTTATTTTATGCATTTAAATTCATAATCTTGAAGAAATCTCATGCTAAATGACTGAGATGCACAATCTAGAGGTTGCAATCTTACCTAAATTCTTCAATTAGCTAGATACTTGCACAATCTTGAAGAATTCAAGCCAAAGCCATCAATTTCTCTTTAATTCCCACACTTTCTCTCTCTAAAAGTGAACTCACTCTCTCTCTAGAATGCAATCTTAGAATTTTTTTTTTTGCACTCAATAATGGGCAAAGATGAGCTCAAATGAGCTTAAGGGCTCATATATATAGTTATGATGCCATAATACATTAATTAAAACATAAGGCTTACCAAACGCAACTTAATTAATCAGATTGAATCAATTTTTAATAAAATTTGCCATAACATTCTAAAAATTCTAAATAACATATTCATGTAACCAGTTTCGGTTCCGGATGTCGATAAAGCTTCCAATTTTCATAGCAAAGCGGGTTTCACAACAGATATTACTATAATGAACAGATAGAAAATCAAATAGCATGCAAAAATACACAATTAACATATAATTATTTTAATCACTTGATTAACGTCTGTAATCACGGATTAGTAATTAATTACGGATCGGGGTTGTTACAGGGGTGCACTGTTTTGTTGTACTTTTTAGACAATTCTTGTTGATATGCGGCAACGTGGATTAACGCCATTTCTCGGCATTCGTCAGCTAAGTCCAATTCCAATGCGATGGTGTCAGAGTTCAGTTCGGGCTCAAAATTTTCGTTGGGGATGGTGGGCATGTTGATAACCAATGGTATAACTGCCTCCATGCCATATGCCAAGGCAAAAGGAGTCTCCCTGTTCAAGCGTCTTGGAGTTGTCTGATATGCCCAGAGGACACTAGGAAGTTCCTTGGTCCACTTGCCTTTGGCCTTCTCCAGCCTTTTCTTCAATCCATCTAGAATGGTCTTGTTTGATGCTTCAGCTTGGCCGTTGGACTGCGGGTAGGCTGGGGTGGAATTGTAGAATTCTATCTTCAATTCCTCATAAAATCCTCTAAACAATCGTCCATCAAATTGGGTGCCATTGTCAGAAATCAAAGCCTTGGGAACGCCAAACTGTGTAATCACGTTCTACCAAACAAACCTCTTGACATCCTTTTCTTTGATAGTCGCTAAGGGCTCGGTTTCTACCCATTTGGTGAAGTAATCTGTCGTCGCAATAAAGAACTTTCGGTTGCCCGGCGCTATTGGGAGTGGTCTGACTATGTCCAGCCCCCATATTGCGAAAGGCCAAGGACTTGTGAGGGGGAGAAGTTCTCTGGCGGGCTGGTGAATTTGGTGGGCGAATCTTTGGCATTTTTTGCATTTTCTAACATATTTCTGCGCATCTGCTTGCATGCATGGCCACTAGTATCCTTGAAAAATAGCGTGGTAGGCTAAAGATCTCCCCCCTATGTGACTTCGGCATATGCCTTCGTCATATGCCTTCGTGGATCTCGTAAAGGAAAGCCTCCACGTTGTTTGGATGAACACACTTGAAGTATGGACCGGTGAAAGACTTCTTATATAAAGCACTAGATAGAGAGAGCCAAAACCGCTCTGACTTCACCCGGACTTTATGTGCTTCATTTTTGTCGGCCGGCAGGGTTCGTTCTTTAAGGAAAATGATGATAGGGTCCATCCAAGAGGGACCAAGCTCGGTACAGAATACTTCCATCTACTGCGAGTCTTCGATGTTGGGTCTTGGGAGGAACTCAATCAGGAGAGGGTTGGGAGTTGGTCTGTTGAACATGGAAGCTAGGTCGGCCAACTCATCTGCTCAGCCGTTATCTTCACGGCTAATTTGTTGGACCCTTATTGCTTGGAATTTCTTGATGTGTTCCCTCACCAGAGCTTGGTATTTGGCCATTCTGTTATCTTTGGCTTCGTACTCTCCAGACACTTGGTTTACAATGAGTTGGGAGTCACTATAGACCATTAGCTCGGATGCGTGCAATTGGAGCGCGCTTTTAAGTCCGGCTAGCAGTGCTTCATACTCAGCCTCGTTGTTTGATGCTGGGAATCCGAGCGTGATAGAGTGTTCGATCGTTAGACCGTCTGGCGAGATCAAAACTATGTCCAGCCCGGCGCCATGCCGGTTTGAGGCGCCATCTACAAAAAGTTTTCACATTTCGCCAATGAAACGTTTCCAACATTCTGAGGGATCCTGCGATGCTTGAAGATCAAGGTGATCATGATCGTTCGGCTGCTCGGCTATTTCCGCTACAAGTCCATCACTGACGATTACAGTAGGTTTGTCTTCATCCCCCTCGGCGATGTGGCGCCAGATCCAACGGGTTGACCTGTTATTCCCGAATCCAACTTCGCATTGCCGGGGTGAAGTACACCTCCGACTGATGGATTTTCGGACCGGCGTGCAAGTTTTGCGTAGCCAACATCACGCTATTGTGTAATTTTCGTCGCGCTCACCTCCTTCACCTCGACTTCCGCGGTAAGATCTACCGGGCATATCGGGTGAGTTCCAAGCAAGAATTCAGCAACAAAGTCGGCCAATGCTTGGGCTTTGATAGCGGTTCGGGGCCGGAACTTGACGTCAAATTGCCCCAATTCGACTGCCCACTTCAGAATTCAGCCGGAGAAATCCGCCCGCTCAAATAAGGCTTTCAGAGGGAACTCGATCAACACCACGATGGTGTGAGCGTGAAAGTAGTGCGTCAATTTCCTAGAGGCCATCATTAGCGCCAAAACAAGTTTTTCTAGCAACAAGTACCTTGACTCTGCCGGTAGCAAGGTTTTGCTCACATAAAAGATTAGGAGATGTTGGATTCCTTCTGCCCGGATGAGCACCACACTAACTGCATGTTGAGAAACAGCCAGATAAAGGTAGAGGTCTTTGCCGTGCTTGGGTGCCACCAAGAGTGGGGCGAAAGACAAATACGTCTTGAGCTCGGCCAAGGCCCTGTCACATCCTTCGTCTCATGAAAACTTAGACTTCAAGGCTCGAAAGAAAGGGCGGCAATGATCTGATGACCGACTTATAAATCGGTTAAGCGCGGCTGCCATACCGGCAAGATGTTGCACGTCCTTTGCCGTGTTGGGCTGCTTCAATTCTTGTATGGCTCTGATTTGTGAGGGTTCCACTTCGATGCCTCGGTTGGTGACTAGGAAGCCTAGAAATTTCTCTGACCCCATACAGAAGGCACACTTTGACGCATTCAGGCGAAGCTTGTGTTGTTTAAGGATGGTGAACATCTCGGCTAGGTCGGACAAGTGGTCGGCCTGATGTTTGCTTTTGACCACCATGTCGTCGATGTAAGCCTCCATCGTGCGGCTGAGTAAAGGGGCGAACATCTTGGTCACCATCCTCTGGAAAGTCACCCCGGCATTTTTCAAACCAAAAGGCATGACTTTATAGCAAAACAGCTCCCTCGGTGTCGTGAAAGAGGTTATCTCGCGGTCAGGTTCATGCATGGTGATCTGGTGATAACCATAATAAGCATCTAAGAAACTGAGCCGGTTATGTCCGGCGGTAAGATCCACTAGCTGGTCGATTCTGAGCAAAGGAAAGCTGTCTTTAGGGCAAGCTCGGTTGACCGTCTTGTAATCAACGCAAACTCGCTATTTTCCATTCTTCTTGGGTACCACGACTGTGTTTGAAACTAACCGAGGGTAGTGCACTTCCTGGATTGCCCTAGCTTCTAACAGGTTCTTGACTTCCTCTGTAACTACGTCGGCGTGATGAAGGGTTGATCTCCTCGTTCTTTGAATGACAGGACATGCGTCCGAGAAGACATTGAGTTGGTGGCAAATAAAGCTTGGATCGATGCTAGCCATGTCGTATGGAGTCCATGCAAATACTTCAATATTCGCTACCAAGAACTCCACCATCTCGGTCCGTTTTTGGGCGGTGATGCTTAATCCCAGCAAAAAGAACTTATCAGGATTCTCTGTGCTGATCCGCACCTCCACCAAGTCCTCTACAGCCTTTTCCTCGGCCTTAGTGCCTACATCATCCAGGACACTTTGATCTTCTGAGCCTTCGATCATTTGCACGAAGCCTTTGGCTACTCGACTCCCATTCACTGCTACGAAACACTGTTTACCCATGACTTGATTGCCTCAAATCTCCTCAACTTCCCCCGTAATCGAGGGGAACCTTATAACCTGGTGGTAGGTCGACGCCACCGCCTGCATAGCATGAAGCCATCCTCTTCCTAGGATCAGATTGTATGTGGACGGCACCTTCAACACCCAGAACTCCACCTACTTGACCACGGATCCAGCTTTGACCGGTAAGATTATCTTTCCCATTGGCCACTCTGGTTGTGAGTTAAAACCAACTAGTGGCGAAGTTGCCAGCGCCAAGTCTGTATCTCTGAGTTTGAGCTGCTTGAAGGCGTCATAATACATGATCTCGACCGAGCTGCCTTAGTCAATCAAAATGCGCTTAACATCGAAGTCCTTGACACGAAGGGTGATCACCAGAGCGTCATTGTGCAGCGTTTGAATGCGCTCAAGATCCTTGTTCGAGAAGCTAAGCACATTTTTCTCCTCGGTCTTGCCTCTTTTGATCGCGGGCTGGACTGATAGAACTTCTCATAAATGTTCCACTTTTTTGATCATCCCCTGGAGCTCGCATACCCGCGTCGGTTCTACTATACCGTGGATCACATGGATCACTCCTTGGGTTTGTGCTTCTAGGTCGTCCAAACCACCCAGTTCTGCCGGTACATGGTGCGCGGCCCTGACACCCCCGTTGACGTAATGATCCAAGTGACCGGCGACGACTAACTTCTCCAAGTGTTGCTTCAGGGGCAAACAGTCCTCCGTTCGGTGCCCTTGCTCCCCATGAAATGTGTAGCGGTGCTGCGGATTGAAGCCCTTTTGCGTATCGCCTAAATTAGCGGGAAATCGGATGTAAACCTCATCCCGGATTTCACTAAATATGCGATAGATTGGGATCTTAAAAACCGTGGTAATGCCCGTCCGAGCGTTCAACTTTCTGTTTGCATCTGCTGTGTCATCGGGAGGATAATCTGCTCGGTCATTGCGGCGACCTTTATCCCGGTTTCTACGATCCGGACCACGGTCTGATTCCCTGGCACGGTCATTTGGACGATTTGTCTCTTGTCCGACCGCGTGGACTTTTCCAGCCACTTTTTTGTCTGTTGCCACTAGATTTGTCTTCGCGGTGGACTTAGTCGCATCGTCCTTTACTCGGATGTGCTCGTTGATGCGTCGCATCAACAGCTCCATGGAAGTCGGTTGGTTCATCGTAAGCGAGTCCCTCAGTCTATGTCCGACTGGGAGACCGCGCTTATATTGGGTGATTGCTAGGTTGGTCGGGCAATCAAGGATCTCGTTGAAGGTTTCTAAATATCTGGCGTTGTATGCTTTGAGAGAATCGCCTAACTCCATCTTGACGCTTAGGAGGTGGTGTAGATGCGCCCGTGTGGGTCTCATTGCTACAGTTCGGACTCAATTGGTATCGGTTCTTAATCAGATCTCGCAAAGTGCAATGCGAGATTGATAAATCACCAAAGAGTTCAAATCCGGCAAATCGTTTTGGAAAACAGATTTTTTTGAAAGAAGTGCCAAACATGGACTGCTTTGCCAGATATAGAGTCACCACCTAAATATTTTTTATGGGGGAATTTAGGAAACCCTGACTCGTTTGCCTAAGGCCACGTGTCCGTCATCACCAAAGTTGCCTCGGCTCGGGAACTTGGGTACAATTGGGGAAGGTCAGTTATGAGCACCCCCGCTCGCCGGATCAAAGATCGGCCTCTACTAACCATGATATCTTGTTTTGAAAACATATGCGTTCTTATTCCGATTAATTAGCTAGAATTTACTATGTGATGCGCACAACACACAAGTATAGACTAGATCGCCTAATTTGGAACAAAGCATTGCATATCCGCTCATTTGAAAAATGGTTTGAAATTTGCTACTCGCGAGTAGGCTAAAACACGGATTTCAACGAGTTGTTCCAACTCAAGCAATCCAACCTTCACCCACAGGCATTCAGGCAATTTATATCACATAAGCATACAGCCACATGGTAAGCATGCTGTCATGTTAAGATGCTAAAGCATAAAAGGCTTACCGAGTACTCCGAGCCAAAACAAAGAACTTGTTAGCAATCAATGCATGATCCAAGTCCATGTTAAGTGGCTAATGCATCGCATACAACATGTCACTAGAATAGGCTCGGCTAATCCTAGGATGGCATGTGGAATGCAACAGATAACATGTATTCAAGTTAGATTTGAAATACTATGCAGTTAGCATGATGCGCCGAGCCCGGTGCATGCAATACAAATGAATGGATGCACGCCTGCATAGCATAAGGATGCTAAATTAAATATGCCCTAATACTAGCCATCAAAAGCAGGTAAGTAAAAGGGAGAAAGAAGTGGGGGTTGGAAGACATGCACGCACTCACCCACACTTATTACAAATTCGCCCTCGCTCGGAGGGACCAAAAGAATAATACAATTTAATCAACTAACAAGCTAATTAAATAGTTACAAACCAATTAACTAGTTAAGCAAATTAACTAGGTTAATAAAGCGATAAAACAGCCTTGGGAAGAGGGCCCAATGCACGTATGCTCGGCTCCGCTCGAAAATCCACTACCATGCACAAGTTGCCTCTGTTTTCACTATTTTCCTTCTCTGAAAACTGAAAAAGTCCCAAGGTACACTCTCTGGACACTGGGGGATGCCACCGGCCATGAGGAATGGTCACGGGCCATAGAGGAGTGGTCATCGACCATTTGTATAGCTCTCGGCCAAAAATGTTTGGTCGGTCGGCAGTAAAGATGGTCGGCCGGCCATGTATGCCCTTGAAGACTTTCTTCAAGAACAATGCTCCAGCAGCTTCCTCAAGCTTGAATCCACCCAAGAACTCCAAGAACAATCCTCTAATGCCTTAGCAACTAAAGGTATAGTGTAACACTAGGTGTTTGTGCACAAAAGTAAGGATAAACACACACTTATACACAAAGAGAGGAAGATATAGAGATAGAATAGACACACTATGCTAACCCTAAAACCAGACCTCTAGAGCTTTTTTGTAACCCTGGAGGAGGGAGGAGAGGCCCTCCCTTTATAGAGGATCACTTTTGCAAAGCTTACAAAACAAGCTAAGCAAGAGTGAAATCCCTCTATACACGTGTATGGAGGGGGTGCCAAGTGTATGCCAGCTAGCACAGCTGGCATAAAAATATCTGCAAAAGCAGATGCACAGTGGTCGGCCAGCCAAAAATGCCAAATTGACCAAATACATGGTCGACCGACCAAAAAAGGTGCCGGCCGGCCATCACCAATGGCCGGTGGCAACAAAAAAGTGGCCGGTGGCCTCAAGCCATGGCCGGTGGGGTGTGGGGATGGCCAACAAGCCATTCCCTGTTCCTCAGAAGCAAAACACAAGTGTTTGGTGCAAAACCAAACACAAAACAGGCAAGTCAAGAGGTCTTGAGGCAAGGTGCATGGCCGAGGCCTCCGGGAACTCAAGACGAACACGAACATGGATGATCACCGAGTGTTCAAACGGTGACGTCCAAGTCTTGAGGACGGTCAAAAATGGGGTGTCTATAGTTGCCCCTCTTTGACAGAACTCGAAAGTCATAACAATGACAGGAGTGAATGTCAAAGCCCAGAGACGACCCATTTTTGACAAGGCCGAAGACTTAGACAAACATGCAAGACAATAAAGATATGCGCCCGAAGGCGGGGGCAAAATGCAACTGACAATGCAAGAAGCCGAACATAACTTATGATCATACAAGGAAAGTTGTAACGAAGCATAACAATGCAACAGTTTTAAGCTAGCACAAACCAAACTGCACTACAATGCAGAGAGGGTGCAAGAGAATTATTCAATTCTCGATACGTCTCACTCGGAGAATACAATACCTGTGCGGCTCGTCTAGTTGCACCAGCTTCAAATGAACTGTACATACAATATCGTGCCTGAAAGAGAAAGAAAACTCAACAAGTACAATATTGTTAGCAACATGCATAGCGATGCAATCGAAAGTTGCGTGACAACGCAAGTGTAGGCGTGCATGACAATGCAACCTATGTGTGACAACGCAGAACAATGCGGAATGGATGCAAAATGATATGCAACATTTACAAATCTATGTATAAACAATGCAAATGATATGCAATGCAATTGAATCATGATCAAATCATGAGCGGTTCAAAAACCACACAAATGTCAAAAAGATGATGGAGATGCAAAGTCCGTCTACCGTAGAAAAGGTGCTGCAACCCTCAAACCACAATATCAGCAGTGGAATAGGCGCGTACACATGCAGAACTATGAGTGATGTAGACGGAACACAAGAACAAGTAATTGGATGGAATGACATAAGTGAGGCATGCTCTGCTCAGAAAAGCTCATGATCCTAAATGCTGGATGCAATCGAACTACACTACAATGCAGTATATACAGTGGATATGGCGCGCGATCGAAACATATCTTGCCTAGGAAAAGCATGGACATATACAAACCATGTTTAACACAGAAACGGTGCCGTCACCTATAACCCTAGGTGCGTACATATAATATCATAACTGTGCTTCAACACGAGAAGTATGGGCACATACCAGATCAAGCTCAACATGGAAAGGCGCAAGCCATAGATGGATGATGCAGTGAATGCATGCAAACTATGATGCAATATATACAATATGCATGTAAACTATGATGCGATATATACAATATGCATGTAATGGATATCTATAATGGGATCTGCTGGGGAGAATGCAATGGATGCGATGGAAAAGGCATGCGGCCAAAACACATTTTGCCTAGGAAAGGCATGGACACATACCAACCATGTTTAACACGGAAATGGTGCCGTCACCCTCAACATTGGGTGCGTACACAAAATTCTCAGAACCGTGCTTCAACGTGAGAAGTATGGGCACATACCGGACCAAGCTTAACATGGAAAGGCGCAAGTCGTAGATGGGGGTGATGCAGTGAATGCATGCGAACTATGATGCAATATATACAATATGCATGTAATGGGTATTTACAATGGATAAGGCACGTGGCCGAACCGTGTCTTGCCTAAGAAAGGCATGGACACATACAAACCACGTTTAACACAGAAACGGTGCCGTCACCCACAACCCTAGGTGCGTACACATAATATCATAACTGTGCTTCAACACGAGAAGTATGGACACATACCAGACCAAGCTCAACATGGAAAGGCGCAAGCCATAGATGGATGATGCAGTGAATGCATGCAAACTATGATGCGATATACACAAAATGCATGTAATGGATACTATATACAATGCTATGTACAATGAATGTATGTAAATGCCATATTTACAGTGACGCATGACATATGCACTATTTACAATGTATGCATTACATATGCAATATATGTACAATGGAATGCATGACATATGCATGTTGTTTTTGTTTTTTTTTAAATGCATGACAATGCGAAAGGAAGAAAAAATGCATGACAATGCATGTTTTTTTTTTTGTTTTTGGAATGCATGAACAGTGCATGATGATGCATGTTTTTTTTTTGAAATGCATGGAAATGCATGAAACGAATGCGTGTTTTTTTTTGAAATGTATGCAAATGCATGAAACGAATGCGTGACAACGCACGTCTTTTGAGATGCATGACAATGCACATGAGGTTGAATGCGTGACAACGCATGTCTTTCGAAATGCATGACAATGCATGTGAGGTTGAATGCGTGACAACGCATGTCTTTTGGAATGTATGAGAATGCATGTGAACTCGAATGCGCGACAACGCATGTCGCTTGGAATGCATGACAATGCATGTGAACTCGAATGCGTGATAATGCGTGTCGCTTGATATGCATGACAATGCATGTGAGGTGCACATGACGATGCGACCTAAAGAATGTGCATACTAATGCAAGTATGACATGCGCATGACAATGCGAGATGTGTGCATGACGATGCGAGTGAAATGGCGTATAACCAATGCGCGTTTCACGACAAAACGTTGTAATGTATGCATGTGGGGCAACTTTCGAATCTCGCAAGAGACAAAAAGGGTGCAAAAAGGATACACCTCGCACGTATTCGAGTGCTACACACAGAAGACACGGCATAGAGACCGGTTAAGCTTCGGAAATGCATTTTCTTGCACTATGTTGAGCAATGGAGGCACTATCTTGAGCAATGAAGGCCCCAAATCATATCAAAGACCCAAACAAAGGTGTAGGAGGTTCACCGACCATTGTGGGAGGTCACCGGCCATCCATCGGCCAAATATTTGGCCGACCGGCCAACAGTGTGGCCGACCGGGCAAATCTGCCTGAATCGGGGCAGTTTGGACATTTTGGCACAGGTCTTTTAAAATAGGGCCTCTAGCCCTATTTTGTTCACTTCCTCTTGCTCGAAATTTCTTTGCCTCTCTCCCTAGGTCATTTTTCTTCCTTCATTCCTCCATTTTCCTTGGTTTTAGAGCCCGTTTTGACGTTCGATTCGCAAATACCTCATTATTTCGCACGTTTTGAACCGAACAAAACTTTGTTTCAGCGTTTCTTTCTTGATTTTCACCACTCGGGGTTTGTTTCCCTCGAGTTTTCCTTGATTTCTGTGCCTTTTCTGCACTCTGATCTTTCCGGCCATTTTTCACCCTCCCGGGATTGACTTTTCGGTTGACTCTTCGTATTCTCACCTGGTTTTCACTTTTCCGGTCATTTTCACACTCTCTTCGAGATGGCGGACGACATTCCACGAGGCGGGACTCCTCCGGAGCAGGAGATGGACCCTGAGGCCGAGCTCTTGCCTCTCAACGTCGGTCCGTTCGATCCGGCGACCTACAGGCCAGCGATTCACGAGCTGCCTCCTGACGGACTTTGCCAGTTCAGGAGTTTTGACAGGAGGGTGCCACCAGAGCTGCTTCTGCGAGAGCCAGAGATGCACCTTTCATACGGCGCTTCCGAGGTATACTCTTCCCCGTTTCATTTTCTGCAAAGTAGAATACCTAACTGCCATAGTCGATTCTACCTTCAACTGTTTGATTCGGGTACACCGATATACTATATGCTGTAGTTGACTGTGAACACACCTGCATTCGGTATCTGTTTGAATTGGAACATGCGCACACACACTGTATTTGCCCTGAACCACTCAAACATCCTGACATATCATACACTGTAGTTCACTGCGAGCACACCGACACCCGATGTCTATTTGAATCTGAACACGTGCACACACGCTGTATCTGTACTGAAACACTCAAACACACTGACACATCATATGCTGTAGTTCTTTGCTAGCACACCGACACCCGATGTCTATTTGAATCTGAACACGTGCACACACGCTATATCTGTACTAAACCACTCAAACGCACTGACACATCATATGCTGTAGTTCTTTGCTAGCACACCGGCACCCGATGTCTATTTGAATCTGAACACGTGGACACACGCTGTATTGTTACCAATTCTGAATGCTCTTCAAAACTGTATATTGAATATTGCTTCGCAACTGTTGTTTTTGAATACAGGGGGATTCTCATACCTGCCGGGGGTACGGGAATGTCGCTGCCAGAGGATGGTACATGGAGCTACCGGACGCAGTCCGTCACATCGTCGACCAGGCCCGCTTCTGCGCCTTCTGTAGGGGACTCTCACGCCTTACCGCGAGCAGGCCTCTTCTTGCCGCTCTGGTGGAGAGGTGGTGGGACACCACCGACTCGTTCCACTTCTCTGCCACGGGAGACATGACGATGACTCCCTATGACTTCTCGATGCTCACCGGCATCGGCGTAGGGGGTGATCCGATCCCCTTTGACACAGACATGGATGAGTGGGAGGCCGCTCAGATATATTTGCTCAGCGAGCTGCCGCCTCTCGCTCGTCCGGGCTTCGTCAGATACTCGTGGTTCGAGGACCACTTCCGGATTCAGCCAGCTTTAGCTGAGGAGGCACCGATGGCTCAGGAGGAGGTGGAGCAGTACGCACACGGCTTTCTCATGTTCTTATTGGGGACGACCATCTTCGCCGACCGGGCGAACACTGTGCCCCTCTGTTTGCTGAGCGCTCTGGTGGACGTCACACGGATCCTGCGTTACGACTGGGGTGGGGCAGCCTTGGCCACACTCTACGGATACATGAGCTCATCCTCCCGTTACAGCGGACAGTTGCTCAGGGGCTACTGGCGAGCTTGGGAGGTATATCTTCTTTTCTGTTTTACATTTCTACTTTACATTATCTGCACTCTGTACACTGCACACATTGCGGTCTGCTTCACGCTGACTGCATACTGCACACACGGCACACATATAATCTGCTTTACACTGACTGTACACTGCACACACTGTACACTCTGCACAATACACTGCACAACACGGTTCTGCCATTTCTGCTTCATTCTGCATTCTGCTTTATCTGATAAGCATACTAATATTTGCTCTGCAGTTGTGGGTCTACGCCTACTTCCCGAGGCTTGCGCCAGTACCCGACGAGGAGACCCCTCTCGGCGTTCCTTTCTCTCACCGTTTCGACGTGAGGTGTGTGCGGAGACCCCGGGAGTCTTTTATCTTCTTTCGCCGCTATTTTGACACCATCACCGCCGTAGAGGTATGTTCAACTTTAGAGTTTATTTCAAGCTTCGCTTTACACTGTATTTTTTATAACAGTAGATAACTGACTGCATATCATTTTCAGATTACCTGGCAGCCCTGGGCTCCATTGCCAGCTGCGGTTCGAGAGCAGTTTGCCAGTGCTGAGGAGACCGCCCGGTTCAGGATCTTGCTGGAGGGCCCGGTCTGTCGGGCTTGGTGCCTGGGTGAGCGCTTCCTGCGCCAGACGCTGGGTTTACTAGAGCAGATAGTTCCAGGTCCGCCTCCTACCCACATGAGGGACACAGAGAGGTTCACTCCTGAGCAGATGGCTGATTACATGATCGGCTGGGACGCGGAGGGCTTCAGGAGCGAGGGCGACTACGCAGAGTACGTCCAGACCTACATCATGCGGCCTTTGAGCAGTGGCCGTCGAGTTGAGAGAGAGAGGCCCGCGGCGCCAGCGGTTAGGACGGGAGCGGGAGCAGGAGCATCGAGGATGGCTCGGGTCCGTGGCAGGAGTGGGGCCCGGAGAGGACGGGGGGCTAGTTGGCCAGCACTGCCCACGACGATGACATGCCGAGGGCAGGGTGGGGAGACCTATCAGATCCCCATCACTCCCCTTTCGGTTGATCACGAGTTAGTCGGGTTCTACGACTTGCCCCCGGTATGTACTATTGCATTTTACATCTTGCATTGTCATTCCATTTCATTTGATATTCCGCAGAATACTGATGCTTCTAACACTTTTGCAGGCTTCCTCTAAATACACTCGTCAGTCCCTGGAGCTGACCGCCTCTGTGATGGGGATGCTCCAGTGGAGCCTCGATCTTCTAGCCATTTACAGTATTCCGGTATGTTCTTCTGACCACAGTCTCAAAGCATACATAGATCGTTTTGCATGATCTGATGCATTGCACTGTCAACACAACACTTGATACACGGCCCTCATGGCTAGGGCTGTTCAAAAAATCCGTTCAAATCGGTAATCCGGACCGAACCAGACCGAATCATACGGTTTGGTTCGGTTCTATTAAGAATTGGTTCGATTTCGGATTAAGAAATATGAGAACCGTAAAAACGGTTCGGTTAATGGATTTTATGAAAAAACCGCGATTCGAACCGAACCGAACCGAACCGAATTTTAAAAGATATATATATAATATCAAGTTTTATTTTTATTAATTGGTTTTTTTATAGTTTTAATGATATTAGGATGGTATAGATATGTAATATTAAGTAATGCCTTAATATTATTAGTTTTTATCATGAGTTAAATGTAATTAGTTTGAGTAATTATTTTGTTAATATTAATAATTTATTTTTGTAAATAGAAATTTTTGGAACCGTAAACCAAACCGAAACCGAACCGTTTTTTTGGTTTGGTTCTGGTCCGGTTCTACAAGTGTAACGGTCTGGTCTGGTTCTCAAAATCACAGAACCGTTAGGATCGGTTCGGTTCTTGGATTTTCTCAGAACCGAACCAATCCGGACCGTGTACACCCCTACTCATGGCATCTGATACACTGTATCCTACAGACTGTTCACAGCATTACTCATGGCATTCATACACTACACTCAGTTACTGTATTCTGTACTGTCATACTGCTCACAGCATTCATACTCTGTACTCAAACACTGTATTCTGTACTGACACACTGCTCACAGCATTCATACTCTGTACTTAAACATTGTATTCTGTACTGATACACTGTTCATAGTATTCACACACTGTACTCATACACTGTATTCGACATTCATACTCTGCTTTGCGTAGTATACTAATGCGTTTACCATTCGTGCTTTTCAGCCTCCATTCTAGATTCCTGCTGCAGGAGGTGCTCCAGCTGGGCCTTCTGTTCCTGCTCGAGGAGGAGGGCGAGATGGCAGAGTATATCCCCGTACCAAAGCGGGGCGCACTCATGTCGGGAGTAGCTCACGCGCACCAGTTCCTGATGACGATGAGTTCGAGGCCGAGGTAGAGACGAAGGCAAAGTCGTCCGAGGAGGAGACCAGAGATGGCTCGGGCTCAGATGACGGTGCTGATGATGATGCTCCTGGACCTTCATCCAGGAAGAGGACGAGGACAGACCCGTAGGCCCGAGACCACTGAAGCTGATCTAGATTTTTGCTGCTTTTCTTCTTTTGTTTTGCTTTGTTCAGACATTTTCCTTTTTAGCTAGTAGTTTGAGTACTTTGTACTGTCGCAGGCAGGTTTTTGTTTTCTCCAAAACTTTGTACTTGAAAAGATGATGAAATGAAACAAACTTTTTATTTGAAAAAGTGTTACATTGATACATTTCATACACTGCCTCGCATTGCTTCATAGTACACCTCAATGTAAATGAGATTGATCTCCTGTCTGAAAATCAAACACTTGTATTGTAATAACCAAATAATGAACCGGCCAATAGCAAAACAACTCAAACAAACCACTGCTCATTCTGAACTCTCGTCTCGTAACACAGTGCTTGGTTTAATCTGCATACAGCCTACACAGCTCACAACTGATTCTGAACTCTGCTCATTCTGAACTCATGGCCCACAACAGCATATTGCTCATTCTGAATACATGGTTCATTCTGAACTTGTAGAAGTTGAAGTACACTCAGATGCTCCAAAATTTCTTGCTTCGCAATTCGGAACCCAAAAGCTTCAGATAGGTCCAGGTTTTTCTGTTCACACTTTATCGGGGGTGGACCCCTGCGGTTTTATGAAAGAACCAAATCATGCTTCGTATAAATGTGGAGAATAGCACAGCACTCTGAGCACAAAATGATTTGAGAAAAGGGTTTTCAACCGGGTATTGAGCCTACGACTGAACATAGTGAAAAAGACTCAATAACGAAAGACAAAAGGTAAACAACCTAAACACGACGAGACACGCTCGGAACGACTCCAAATAAACATCGAGACAAAACAAAAGACACGACACACAGACATGTTACAAAGACGAGAGACCTCAAATCACAAGGAGCCAGTTTCTTCGGGTATTATTCCCACCTTTTCTTATTTGTGATTCTCACATCACTCGGCCCTCATGCTCAGTTTTTTTCACTCAAAACCCTTTTACTCACTTTTCTCTCAACTTACATCTCTCTATTCTTTAATCTCTCATTTTATATCCCTCCCCAGATATGGTCGGTGGATAAATTGAAGGTCGTGGGTTCATGCCCAACACTGTTAGCCCACAGCTATTTCTTTCGGTGACATCTAGTCGATGCCCCGGATAAGGGAGTGGAGTATCTTGATCCATTCCGATTCGTGCTTCGCACTTGGTTCGATACCTCATTGCTCGGAGGATGTTGAGAGCTTTCAGCCCTTTGTTGTTAACCTCAGTTGTGCCCTTTGTTGGCAGGTAGAGCGCCCTTCTGGCAAGTATGTTGACGACGGGGGAAAGACAGAGCACCTGACTCAACTACGCCCCTGGTTCATCATTTTGACAATTTTTTTGGTTTTCCTACTAAAACAAGTTCTGGCCAAAATAAGGGTTAGATTAGCATGTTTGTTCCATTTTTGATTCAAAATCATGCAAGTTAGGCTATGAGCACTGAAAATTTTCCTTGTTGGGTCCAAGAAAATGGTCCAGTTTTGGAAAATGAGATTATTTTCGAGAAATTAGTCAACCTCAATAAAAATTTTCAAAAACTATTTTTGCAAGTGGTCAATGCTCAACGAGCGCAGAACTTCCTCTCGAGATGCACAACCTCGGATCGGAGGTAATGGAAAATTGCCCCTTGTCTGGATGACACTACACGGCAACGGAAAGTTGCCCCTAGTTTGAATGGCAACTCATGGCAACGGAAAGTTACCCCTTGTATGGATAGCGCCGCAGCATATTGTAAACAGTCCTCCTTAGTGATGATCACAACCGAACTCTCGGATATAGAGAAGACGAAGATGGTCAAAACCAGTATATGGACACAGTCATTTAAAAGTGCGTGTGGCTGGACTTCAGGATGAAGTTGCCGACGTATCCCAAACATTGGAATCAAGCCTTACGTAGTTCCGGTTGTCACAACCGAACTATCGGATTCAGAGAAGGCAGGGATGATCAAAACCATTACATGAACACACTCGATTTGGAAGTGTTTGTGGCTAGACTTCAGGATGAAATTGCCTACGTATCCCAAACATGGGAATCAAGTCTTATGTAGTTCCGGTTAAGGTACACTCGTGTATTAACCCTCACCACGCTCTAACTTTTGCCAAGGTCACTCTTCTGGGTTTTCAACCTTGCGAGCTTTGTTTTTCTTTTTCTTTTTTATATTCTTTTTTTCTTTTTTCTTTTTCATCTTTTCTTTTTTGCATTTTTTTTCTCTTTTTTTTTTTGCGTATATTTTTTTTCTTGCTCTAACTTTTGCCTGGGTCGCCCTTTCGGGTTTTCGGCCCAGCGAGCCTCTCAAGGGTAAAAGTGTAACAAGCCCATGCCAAATGGTTGTAGGGTTTTGAAGCCATCCGTAACCAGGAGAGTGGCTGTTGTATTGATTTACAGAAGGATCCATCCTCGGCTCTTTAAGCACATCGGACATTTTTTGCCCCTAGTTTGAAGGGTGCTTCTGATTTAGCTTTGCAAGCTTCTTTTGGCGACATATGATCTTCTTGATCTGACTTTGGTGCCTCTTGTTCGAGGGCTGCTTCAAATCTGGCTACACAGGCCTTACATCGCGGTTGATCATTGAACAGTCTGAAACCAAGGTCCAAGGTTCGAAAGCAAGGGCTCAAGTCTCGAGGCTGAGAGCGATCCTAAGCTGCACAATCTCAAGAGCGATTCCACACAGGTCTTCGTAGGACTGCACAAAACATTTTGTTTTTGAAAGTTTTTAAGAAAGCGACAAATCACTCGCGTTGAAGATACTGTGGAACCAATCTAGATCAAGCCAGGGTCCTTCCCAATACTCACACTAACAAGCATGATTTTATTCATCAAGGGCTTAGCACGCCTCTCTTTCTCTCAACTGGTCAAATTTTGCAAAACCCAAGGAATTTCTTCCTCTTCGTTTTCACCGCAGTGTTCAAAAAGTTTTAAAAAACTTAGGCCAATGCAATGATTTCGAGGTACAGAAGAGTAAGTGAGATGCTCTGCCATTCCATTCTAAACTTGCTGGCATAACTAGCTCAAAGTAGCAATAAGCACGAAAACATAATAGCTGCAGCTGTTTCATTCAAAACCTCCGGTTGCAACTGGCTCCACAGCAGAGACAGACTCAAAAGAAAACAAAAGGGGTAATTACAAAACAAAAACGGTGTTTGAGGCAACAACCCCAGAATCACCTGACATTCTATACAATGGGACTGACTTGGCACAACAAGACAGACCCTTAAGCAAAAGACTGACTCAAAGAATGAGACAGACACAAAACAAGACCAAAGAACTGGCTCAACACCCAAGCCAGAAATTACAACAAAAAACACAGCATTCGCAAATGCTCAAAACAGTGCGTGCCAGACGCCACATCTGAGATACACCGAATGCCGCCCGCAGGTGGTCCAACTTCTGATCACATACTCGCAGTATCCTCGAAATCTAACAACTCAGCAATGACAGACTTTGCTGAGGTGGGTGGGAGGATGACCTCATTGTCGATCAAATCTTGCACTTCGTGACGAAGACGAAAACAGTTGTCGGTGCAATGATCGGTTTGCTGGTGGTACGCGCAGTACAAGGCAGCATCATGTGTGGGAGGGAGATTCTTTGGGAGAGGCCTAGGCTCGAGGGGTTTAAGGTGCCCTCTTTCGACAAGGATCTGGAGCGCCCTAGACAAAGGCATGTAAAGTGCGTGGAAGACTCTGCGCCCTCAGGGCAGATACTTCGAAGTTTGCTGACTTTTGCCGGACGCACTGGCAAAAGGATCAGCAGGTGCCGCCTTGACTTTCTGATCCTTTCCCGGTGCAGAGTTGGGATTGGAGGGAACTATTCTGGCATAACGGGGCCTATGCCGATTTTCTATCTGGCTGGAACTCCCCTCGGTTGGAGCGGAAAAAGCATCATCCACAGTTTTGGCCATTAATGCGAATATCTACTGTTTACTCAATCCTCCGGCTTTCAAAGCCTCGACTACCCACAGCAGTTGTTCAACGGGATCAGCACCTGTTCCCACTTTGTTCTTACCTCTGGCCTCAGCTTGATCGACGGTTTGAGTTGCTATATCAGAGCAAAACCCGGTTGTTGTTGCCATGTCATGGCCATAGCTTGAAACAGCCTCAGGTTGGCTGAGCTTGATCACAATTCGCCCCAATAGTGGGGGGCTCCTGCGGTACAAAATTCCCGGCGTAGGATGTGGTGGGTGGAGAAGCTGACATTCTGTAGGCGAGATCAGCCACAGATCGCTGAAGATCGCCAATCATTTCCATTAATACAAACGTGGTGGGCTCACGAGCTTGACATAACTGGGGTTCCCAGATCGGGCGCGCGGTAGGTGACCTGGGCGGATGCGGTACATCAACATTGGTTTCATCCCGCAAGATGTTCCTTTGATCCAATGCGGCTGTCATAACTACTATTTCCTCTAAACTTTGCGTCATCATAAGTCTTCTTGAACTGAACGGAGATGATGGATCAGATGTCTGTCTTGCCTCAGCAAAGGAGACCACTGGCTATTCTGTACTAGATCTCTGAACTGAAAGAGAAAACACGCAGCATTTCGGCCCAATCAGAATAGACACAAGCATAGCTGAATAACTGTACTCTACTACTGATCACTGTTTCTCAAAATCACTGTCCTGAAAACTGAATCTGATACCCGTAGATATAACTGATTCCTCAAAACACTGGTGCCTGCAGGCCTGATGCCCAAACTTGCAAACTGATATATGCATTCCTTGTAGAGGTCAACTCAAAAAGCACATAATAAACAAGCAAGAGCCAAAACACCCCTATGTTGGGGTAGGGTTTCCCTGTTCTATTTTGTCAGGAGCTAGGGTTTCACTAAGCACGCAGCGGTTTCAAACAACCTATAATCGGGCAGCAACCTGTCCTAGCTTGGAATGGTCACTATGGATTTCGAACATTCACTAGGTTGAATGGTCAAAAGGGTGCTCCGGTGACAACCGGGGTTTATGTTCCTATCGTGGCAGAGCCCGTAACCGGTAAGCCGTATGGCACACAGCCTCTGGCAAACCGCTCAGGAATAGCAGATGGCAAACACGGTGTCCTAGGTGCACCAATGCACATGCAATGCAAAGAAACACATGAATGTAATCAAAACAAGATATCATGAGTTCGAGTCAAGCTCTCTAAACTCCCCAGCAGAGTCGCCAGAAACTGTAGACACGCCCGCGTGGGCCTCACTGTTACAGTTCGGACTCGATTGGTATCGGTTCTTAATCTGATCTTGCAAAGTGCAATGCGAGATTAATAAATCACCAAAGAGTCCAAATCCGACAAATCGTTTTGAAAAACAGATTTTTTTGAAAGAAGTGCCAAACATGGACTGCTTTGCCAGATATAGAGTCGCCACCTAAATATTTTTTATGGGGGAATTTAGGAAACCCTGACTCGTTTGCCTAAGGCCACGTGTCCGTCATTACCAAAGTTGCCTCGACTCGGAAACTTGGGTACGATTGGGGAAGGTTAGCTATGAGCACCCCCGCTCGCCTGATCAAAGATCGGCCTCTACTAACCATGATATCTTGTTTTGAAAATATATGCGTTCTTATTCCGGTTAATTAGCTAGAATTTACTATGTGATGTGCACAACACACAAGTATAGACTAGATCGCCTAATTTGGAACAAAGCATTGCATATCCACTCGTTTGAAAAATGGTTTGAAATTTACTACTCGCGAGTAGGCTAAAACACGGATTTCAACGAGTTGTTCCAACTCAAGCAATCCAACCTTCACCCACAGGCATTCAGGCAGTTCATATCACATAAGCATACAACAACATGGTAAGCATGCTGTCATGTTAACATTCACACTCATACAAGATGCTAAAGCATAAAAAGCTTACCGAGTACTCCGAGCCAAAACAAAGAACTTGTTAGCAATCAATGCATGATCCAAGTCCATGTTAAGTGGCTAATGCATCGCATACAAAATGTCACTAGAATAGGCTCGGCTAATCCTAGGATGGCATGTGGAATGCAACAGATAACATGTATTCAAGTTAGATTTGAAATACTATGCAGTTAGCATGATGCGCCGAGCCCGGTGCATGCAATACAAATGAATGGATGCACGCCTGCATAGCATAAGGATGTTAAATTAAATATGCCCTAATACTAGCCATCAAAAGCAGGTAAGTAAAAGGGAGAAAGAAGTGGGGGTTGGAAGACATGCACGCACGCACCCACACTTATTACAAATTCACCCTCGCTCGGAGGGACCAAAAGAATAATACAGTTTAATCAACTAAAAAGGTAATTAAATAGTTACAAACCAATTAACTAGTTAAGCAAATTAACTAGGTTAATAAAGCGATAAAACAGCCTCGGGAAGAGGGCCCAATGCACGTATGCTCGGCTCCGCTCGAAAATCCACTACCATGCACAAGTTGCCTCTGTTTTCACTGTTTTCCTCCTCTGAAAATTGAAAAAGTCCCAAGGTACACTCTCTGGACACTGGGGGATGCCACCGGCCATGAGGAATGGTCACGGGCCATAGGGGAGTGGTCATCGACCATTTGTATAGCTCTCGGCCAAAAATGTTTGGTCGGTCGGCAGTAAAGATGGTCGGCCAGCCATGTATGCCCTTGAAGACTTTCTTCAAGAACAATGCTCCAGTAGCTTCCTCAAGCTTGAATCCACCCAAGAACTCCAAGAACAATCCTCTAATGCCTCAGTAACTAAAGGTATAGTGTAACACTAGGTGTTTGTGCACAAAAGTAAGGATAAACACACACTTATACACAAAGAGAGGAAGATATAGAGATAGAATAGACACACTATGCTAACCCTAAAACCAGACCTCTGGAGCTTTTTTGTAACCCTGGAGGAGGGAGGAGAGGCCCTCCCTTTATAGAGGATCACTCTTGCAAAGCTTACAAAACAAGCTAAGCAAGAGTGAAATCCCTCCATACACGTGTATGAAGGGGGTGCAAAGTGTATGCCAGCTAGCACAGCTGGCATAAAAATATCTGCAAAAGCAGATGCACAGTGGTCGGCCAGCTAAAAATGCCAAATTGACTAAATACATGGTCGACCGACCAAAAAAGGTACCGGTCGGCCATCACCAATGGTCGGTGGCAACAAAAAAGTGGCCGGTGGCCTCAAGCCATGGCCGGTGGGGTGTGGGAATGGCCAACAAGCCATTCCTTGTCTCTCAGAAGCAAAACACAAGTGTTTGGTGCAAAACCAGACACAAAACAGGCAAGTCGAGAGGTCTTGAGGCAAGGCGCATGGCCGAGGCCTCCGGGAACTCAAGACGAACACGAACATGGATGATCACCGAGTGTTCAAACGGTGACGTCCAAGTCTTGAGGACGGTCAAAAATAGGGTGTCTACAGCTGGTCAACTTCCTTTGGCGTTTTAGTGTTAATCTTGAATCGAGTGACGACTGCTTCTGCCAACTGGTGCCACCTTTCGATGCTTTCCTCTGGAAGCCTCTTAAACCACATCAAGCCCAACTCGCCCAAACTCGACGGTAAAATAAGGCACATGAGAGCATCGTTATGCTTGTATCCAGCCATAACCTGTTGGAAATGGCTTACGTGCATGTACGGATCGGTTTTTCCATCATAGAGCGTAAACTTGGGCTGATAAAAACCCGCTGGAAGCGATGTGGTCTCTATCTCAAGGGAGAAATGGGTGGCACTCAATCTTGCCAAATCTTTGTCCAAAGAGACAGGTACAATCGATCGGGGTGGCAGCATTGCGATCTCTTCACTGGCGCGACCCCCGTAAGATAACCGCTGGAGCGCCGACACCCTCTTAGCCTCTCGCCGACGCGCTGGTTCTTCCAAGATGTCCCTCAAGTCCTCCGATCAAGCGGAGTAGGAATATCTCGAAGTCGTCGGCGGACGTGAGGGACGGTAACTGCTGTCTTGCGCGCATGATTTCTTCGCCAGCGGGTCAGAGTCTCAAACCACATAACTTCTGGTAATGGAGAGAAAGGGCGTGTGTCGTTGATTCTGGCTGCCTGAGCGGCGGGGTTGGGTGCGCTCACTATGGTCACCCACTCCAACAACACCCTTCCATTTGACTTGCCACTTGAGAGCTTCCATCTCTGCCGCCATTCTCCGAATGACGGTATCTTGGTCCCTTAACTTGTGCTTCAGGCGTTGAGCGTGCAACTCTCTTCACCGCCGGTACCCGTCTGGACTCCGCGAGTGATCAGTGCTCCTGGCGCGCTTATCTCGCTCATCTCTAGGGAGTCCTCCTGGAGAGGTTTCC
This sequence comes from Camellia granthamiana, assembly GCA_036172215.1. Taxonomy (NCBI): domain Eukaryota; kingdom Viridiplantae; phylum Streptophyta; class Magnoliopsida; order Ericales; family Theaceae; genus Camellia; species Camellia granthamiana. The sequence continues at coordinate 158,283,588 of CM069907.1, read as the reverse complement.
AGGCCTGCCATGTTCGGAACGGCGGGAAGTTCGTCTCTCCGTTGGACTGACTCTGGGGTAATACCATCGATGGCAGACAATGGTACTTAGTCGTTGTTTGCCATGAGAGATGATCCGATGAGCTTAGAGGGCAAGGTTGTGTCTATTCTCTTCTTCCCACAGACAGCGCCAATTGTGCGGGAATCAAATATCCGGTACTGTCCGTACTCCTCGCGTCCAAGCTTCGCGTTGTTCCGATTAACCTGCGAACACGACGACGGTGAGCTACCTGGCAGTGTGTTGCTGGAAAACCCCTCCGACAATCAAATCAGCACACCTTTAGAGAGAGAAGAGAGAGAAGAGAGAAATGTTACAATGTTAAGTTATTCACCATCTCTCTGTATGGTGATGCGATCTTGTTTATATGATTTCTGTGAGCGTTTTTGCTCCCATTCCTCTCGGGACGTGTGGACTTCCTCCCCTCTCACATTTCCCCACTTGTCAGCGCTAAAACAGCTAAACATCACCTAACAAACACCGCCTAACTAAATTAACACATGAACTGCGGAACCTCCTTTCCGCGATACCGTGCAACCGAGCAGCACTTCCGACCGAGCTATTATCAACGCCGCACCACGACCTACCGAGTAACCGTTCCTCTTGACCGGTTTCCTTGATTATTGCCCACCGCGCAGTACTCCCACCGAGCTCCTTAAATCATACAGCTCTCCTGCCCGGTCGGCCCAAACTTGGAAGTCTTTTCTAACTCACTGAAGTGCGCTATTCCACCGGCCTAGTGGACTAAAGTCGCTCCGACTCAACCAGACCGGGATCCTCAACCCACGGTGCCTGCTGATCACACGAACTTAGCTCGGCCCAACAAGCTTGGCCCACTCAGCCCGGCCCAAACGAGTTCAGTCCAAAGTGAAATTAAGGAATCCCCCTCTCATAAACTAATTTGACAAAAATAAATGTCAAAACAAATATTTTTGAATTTTCAAAAATTATTTTTACCCATCAAAGATAAAATTATGCAAAATTGATAAATCTTTTACGCATTTGTTTATTTATTTATTTTACAAATTAATTTTTATTATGTGAGTATTATTTGGGTGAGTTTTGAAAAGGTGAATATTACTTAAAATAATAGTAGATAGTTTGGGTGATGAATTGATTTAGAAAACTAATGTGTGGTTAAGATTAAGTGTGAATTTTACTCTATAAAAATTGAATATGGATCATATATTATTTTTTTATATATCATTTTGGGTACTTTTGTATAACTATAAGAAATTATTGTGATCACATGTTATTTATAATCTGATATATTATTACTGTATTTGTCACGACCCGCTCCCCTTACCCAAGGGTTAAGTATCGTGATGGCCAGTAACTGAGGTTACCTCCGACTAATTCTTAAACAAATTAATAAACGCGAGCGAAAATAATATTCAAGTGAGGGTACCAAAATATCATCGGAGCTTCTATTTTTATAATATAATTTATTGACTAAAAATGCCAATATTTACATATAAAAATATCATAAAAGTGCTGTGTGTGTCATTCCGCAGCCCCGCGTCTAAGACTTTCCAAAAGCTATTCCTGAATTGCCCTGTTTCCTGAAAATTGATAAACAACTATAAGCACATGGCAGAGTGAGAAATATTATGCCAAGAGTATAAGGGATACAAAATAACCATGGATAGTTATGTAACTAAAATATTTAAAATAACTTAGTCCGAACAAATAGTCATTTAAGTAGCAAAACTGAGATTATGTAAATAATTAACCATAACCACGGTACCGAACAGAACAGAACAGAGGTCATAGGAGTGACAGTTAGAACAGAGGTCTGGATTCAAGAGGTGGCTCGTACGAACTCTAGAGATGGCTCCCACAACAGTGTAGCACTTAGCTCCGTACAGCACTTTGCTCCACACCAGAAATCAGAGGGTCAATGGATTCGTGACAGACAGAGAGTCACAAAGTAACCAAACAGAGACCAATGATTATTTAAGTCCCCCAAGGCATGGGACTCCCGTGGTGGTACTTACAAAACATAATTGTTTATAAGGTCATTGTCAAATATTTTTTAAAAGTTAAACACACATATCCATGGGTTTCATTTTAACAAATAAAGTTCAGAAAGTAATCCACGTAATTGAAATATTAATATAATTCATAATAATTTACAAAATATAATTTGTATAAAATAAATATGGTAAGTCAAAACATATGTAAAATATATTATGATGACTCAAAATATAATATAACTCACCTTAATATTGACCCTTACTATTTTTTTCTTATTTTTACTACCTTCTCACGGATGTTCCTTTGCTCTCCTTCCTTTTCCCTTTCTCCCTATTCTCTTTTCCTTAATTTCTTTCTTTTTTTTCCTTTTCTTTTCTATAGTGATCACATCCTCCCTATTTATAGGGAGGTAAGAATGTGGCCTGCGTATCCCTCTCCAGATTTGATAATAAATTACACGGATTCATACTTATCTTTAATAAATATTTAAGATAATTACACTTTGGCCCAATTTTCTAATATAACTATATAAATAAATTAATTCTTAATTAAATTACACTCTATCGTATACCAACAGTAAATTAATTATTTATTTTACTACCACACCCATTATTATTATTATTATTATTATTACTATTATTCTTATTTATTCGTTCTTACTTTTATATTTATTTATTTATTATCTTTAATTTTAATTTGGCTAAATTAGTATTATAATTCTATATTTCTGTTAATTTGGCCCCAAATAATAATCCCTAATTAATCCCATATTTGACAATCCAATGCCAAATTAAATTCTGTATTTATTATTATTTATTTAATAATATATTATTACATACAACCATAATACTAGTATAAAATTTAAGGGACAACTTAAATTTTCGGATTGTTACAATCTTCATTCCTTTTAAAAATTTCGTCCTCGAAATTTGTTATATATGTAAACTATCTACTGCGCACTTTGATAAATATATATTAGATGATTAATCTGATAGAAAATATTACCTAAAAAAAAAAAAAAACTTTACCAAAACTAACTCACTATCTAGTTGTCAAAAATTGTTTTGGGCCAAAATGAGAAATAATCGATAATTTTTTTTAAAAAAATTCATTAGTTTTGTAATAAAAATAAAATAAAATAAAATAAGAACACAATTAAACAAGCGACTGAAAATGAAATGACAGAATCATATGCAGGAGTTGAAGGAATTTGAGATGAACGCCCATTTCTTTTATTCGTGAACTTTCCACTGACGAAAAATAGTTTTAAAATTAGTATCTTTATAATTTGAACTCACTTCTAAAAAAAATCGAAATGATTTTTTTTTTTAATACTGAACTGGAAATTCTATGTATTTAATTATATTATAATTTTGGTGGGTACTTGAGCCCGACACCCTCTGTTTCTTTTCATTCTTTTGCTATAACAAATATAAATTATATCTATTATCATTCACAAATTATGCACACGAAAAAAAAAAAATTAATATGTATATATAAAATCATAATATAATTAAATCGACAAACAAAATATAATATTTAGGTACTAATTACCCGCTATTCTATTTCTTAAATGTGCGTGTGTCCTATGCACCAATGATGGTTTGTTTTATTTATTTATTTTTTTATCAAACATTGCTCTGATACCATTTGTCACGACCCGCTCCCCGTACCCAAGGGTTAAACATCGTGATAGTCGGTAACTGAGGTTACCTCCGGCCAATTCTTAAATAAATTAATAAACGCGAGCGGAAGTAATATTCAAGTGAGGATACCAAAATAATCATCAGAGTTTCTATTTTTATAACACAATTTATTGACCAAAAAGGTTGATATTTACATATAAAAATATCATAAAAATACTGTGTGTATCTATTCCGCAGCCCCGCGTCTAAGACTTTCCAAAAGCTATTCCTGAATTGCACTGTTTCCTGAAAATTGGTAAACAACTATAAGCACATGACAGAGTGAGAAATATTATGCAAAGAGTATAAGAGACCAAGGTTTTAAAAACCGGATCGGTGAACGAACCGGAAAAATGATCGGGTGGACGGGTTACCGGTTCAACCGGTGGGTTGAACCGGATCGAACCGTGACGTCATAATTACGTCATAAATAATTTTTTTAAAAATATAAATTAATAATTTAAATATTAAAATTTTGATTTTTTTTAAAAAAAATTCTTAAATATTTTTAGTGATATTTTTCTATACTTAAAAAAAAAAAAAAAAATCTGAATATAAGCCATAATACTTCACATACTAACAACAAATTAAAGATGAAAATTTAGCCATAAAAAACAACAATCATAGTAATAAAAATTATGAAAGCATCCAACTAAAGCAATCCATAAAACATAAGTCACAAAAAAGACAAAACAAAGTCTAAAGTTTACAGACATCAACAAACTAAGTCCAAAGAAAAAAATTCAACACAACACAACAGAGCCTTCTTCTTTTCCTCTCTAAAAAAAAAAACAGAGCCTTCTTCAAGTGTAGACCCAAGTGTTTTATTATTATAATTTTTTTTTAATCAAAAGTTGATTTGTAAAAACAGAGCCTTCTTCAATTTGAGATACCTGTGTGTTGATTCAAGTGAAGAAAAAAAACAGAGCCTTCGGAGATTCAAGTGTTGATTTTGGTTTTGTCAAGTGTAGACCCAAAATTTCTAAAAAACAAAGAAAGAGATCAAAGATCCATCAAAATAATACCTGGGGAGGCTGGAGGCTGAGATCGGCTGTCCGAAAAAAATAAAAGTAGATCTGAAAATTTTCCTTCAATTTGAGATACCTGTGTGAAGAAGTGAAGAAAAAAAAATAGAGATCAAAGATCCATCAATTTGATTCGTTAATGGCGGAAAAAAATAGAGAGACAGATTGGAAATAAATGAAGAGGAAGAGATACTTGTGTGAAGAAGTGAAGCCCTAGTCGCTGCTCTCTCTGAAATGAATGGAAGATCAACAAACAAAAATAAAATAAGATCTGAATTTTTTTATTTTTTTTTATATATACAAGAAAATCGTCCCAGTTCGGTCAACCCGTGACCGGGTCAACCGGTTCACCGGTTTAACTGGGGGTTTTACCGGTTTTCAATAAATACCCCGGTTTTTGCACTTGGCCGGTTTAAGAGGGCTAACCGGACCGGAACCCTATCCGGTCACCGGTTCCCTATAAAATATTTAAAATAACTTAGTCCGAACAAATAGTCATTTAAGTAGCAAACTGAGATTATGTAAATAATTAATCATAACCATGGTACCGAACAGAACAGAACAGAACAGAGGTCACAGGAGTGACAGTCAGAACAGAGGTTCGGATTCAAGAGGTGGCTCGTACGAACTCTAGAGGTGGCTCCCACAATAATGTAGCACTTAGCTCTATACAACACTTTGCTCCACACCAGAAATCAGAGGGTCAATGGATCCATGACAGACAGAGGGTCACAAAGTGACCAAACAGAGACCAATTGTTATTTAAGTCCCCCAAGGCGTAAGACTCCTGTGGTGGTACTTACAAAACATAATTGTTTATAAGGTCATTGTCAAATATTCTTTAAAAGTTAAACAAATATATCCATGGGTTTCATTTTAACAAATAGAGTTCAGAAAGTAATCCACGTAATTGAAATATTAATATAATTCATAATAATTTATAAAACATAACTTGTATAAAATAAATATAGTAAGTCAAAACATACGTAAAATATATTCTGATGACTCAATGTATAATATAACTCACCTTAATATTGACCCTTACTATTTTTTTCTTATTTTTATTACCTTCTCACGGATGTTCCTTCGCTCTCCTTCCTTTTCCCTTTCTCTCTATCCTCTTTTCCTTCCCTTCTCTCGTTTTTTCCCCTTTTCTTTTCCATAGTGATCACCTCCTCCCTATAGGGAGGCAAGAACGTGGCCCGCGTTTTACATGGATTCATACTTATCTTTAATAAATATTTAAGATAATTACACTTTGGCCCAATTTTCTAATATAACTACATAAATAAATTAATTCCTAATTAAATTATACTCTATCATATACCAACAGTAAATTAATTATTTATTTTACTACCACACCCATCATTATTATTATTATTATTATTATTATTATTATTATTATTATTATTATTATTATTATTATTATCAATATTATTATTTATTCACTCTTACTTTTATATTTATTTATTTACTATCTTTAACTTTAATTTGGCCCAATTAGTATTATAATTTCATATTTCTGTTAATTTGGCCCCAAATAATAATCCGTAATTAATCCCATATTTGATAATCTAATGCCAAATTAGATTCTGTATTTATTATTATTTATTTAATAATATATTATCACATACAATCATAATACTAGTATAAAATTTAAGTGACAACTTAAATTTTCGGGTTGTTACAATCTTCCTTCCTTTTAAAAATTTTGTTCTTGAAATTTGTCATATGTGTAAATTATTCGCTGCGCACTCTGATAAATATATATTAGATGATTAATCTGATAGAAAATATTACCTCAAAAAATTTCTTTTTACCAAAAATAACTCACTGTCTAGTTGTCAAAAATTGTTTTGGGTCAAAATGAGAAACAATCGGTGATTTTAAAAAACTTTTCATTAGTTTTGTAATAAAATAAAATAAAATAAGAACACAATTAAACAAGCGACTGGAAGTGAGATGACATAATCATATGCAGGAGTTGAAGGAATTTGAGATGAACGCTCATTTCTTTTATCCGTGAACTTTCCACTGATGAAAAATAGTTTTAAAATTAGTATCTTTATAATTTGAACTCACTTTTAAAAAAATCGAAATGAATTTTTTTTTAATACCGAACTGGAAATTCTATGTATTTAATTGTATTATAATTTTGGTTGGTGCTTAAGCCCAACACCCTCTGTTTCTTTTCCTTCTTTTGCTACAACAAATATAAATTATATCTATTATCCTTCACAAATTATGCACATGAATTTTTTTTTAAATATGTATATATAAAATCATATAAAATTATAATATAATTAAATCGACAAACAAAATATAATATTTAGGTACTAATTATCCGCTATCCTACTTTTTAAATGTGCGTGTGTCCTATACTCCAATGATGATTTTATTTATTTATTTTTTTATTTTTTTATATACCATTGCTCTGATATCATTTGTCACGACCTGCTCCCCGTACCCAAGGGTTAAGCATCATGATGGCCAGTAACTGAGGTTACCTCCGGCCAATTCTTAAACAAATTAATAAACGTGAGCGAAAATAATATTCAAGTGAGGGTACCAAAATAATTATTGAAACTTTTATTTTATAACACAATTTATTGACCAAAAAGACCGATATTTACATATAAAAATATCATAAAAGTGTTGTGTGTATCTATTCTGTAGCCCTGAGTCTAAGATTTTTCAAAAGCTATTCCTGAATTGCACTGTTTCTTGAAAATTGGTAAACAACTATAAGCACATGGCAGAGTGAGAAATATTATGCCAAGAGTATAAGGGATACAAAATAACTATAGATAGTTATGTAACTAAAATATTTAAAATAACTTAGTCTGAACAAATAGTCATTTAAATAGCAAAAATGAGATTATGTAAATAATTAACCATAACCACGGTACCGAACAGAACAGAACAGAGGTCATAGGAGTGACAGTTAGAACAGAGATCCGGATTCAAGAGGTGGCTCGTACGAACTCTAGAGATGACTCCCACAACAGTGTAGCACTTAGCTCCGTACAACACTTTGCTCCACACCAGAAATCAGAGGGTCAATGGATTCGTGACAGACAGAGGGTCACAAAGTGACCAAACAGAGATCAATAGTTATTTAAGTCCCCCAAGGTGTGGGACTCCCGTGGTAATACTTACAAAACATAATTGTTTATAAGGTTATTGTCAAATATTCTTTAAAAGTTAAACAAATATATCCATGGGTTTCATTTTAACAAATAGAGTTCAGAAAGTAATCCACGTAATTGAAATATTAATATAATTCATAATAATTTATAAAACAGAACTTGTATAAAATAAATATGGTAAGTCAAAACATATGTAAAATATATTATGACGACTCAAAGTATAATATAACTCACCTTAATATTGACCCTTACTATTTTTTATTTTTATTTTTACTACCTTCTCGCGGATGTTCCTTCGCTCTCCTTCCTTTTCCCTTTCTCCCTATCCTTTTTTCCTTCCTTTCTCTCATTTTTTTTCTTTTCTTTTCCATAGTGATCACCTCCTCCCTTTTTATAGGGAGATAAGAACGTGGCCCGCGTATCCCTCTCCAGATTTGATAATAGATTATACGGATTCATACTTATCTTTAATAAATATTTAAGATAATTACACTTTGGCCCAATTTTCTAGTATAACTATATAAATAAATTAATTCCTAATTAAATTACACTCCATCGTATACCAACAGTAAATTAATTATTTATTTTACTACCACACCTATTATTATTATTATTATTTATTCACTCTTACTTTTATATTTATTTATTTACTATCTTTAACTTTAATTTGGCCCAATTAGTATTATAATTTCATATTTCTATTAATTTGGCCTCAAATAATAATCCTTAATTAATCCCATATTTGATAATCTAATGCTAAATTAGATTCTGTATTTATTATTATTTATTTAATAATATATTATCACATACAACCATAATACTAGTATAAAATTTAAGGGACAATTTAAATTTTCGGATTGTTATAGTATTATTGTAATGAGTTTTATTATTAATGTCTATTATCAATATAGTGGTGAGATGTCACATGATAAATAAAAATATGTTTTGTTATTATTATTATTGATAATATATTTTTATTTATTTTTTACAATGTTCAAAAAACAATTTATGTTCATTGTTAGTTTTTGTAGATGAGAAGTCAAAAATAAATTATATATAATTCAAGTTATAACTAATTTCGGATTGAAAATGAATGTTCGAAAGAAATTATAATTATATATAATTTTAAAATATTTTTAAAAAAATACAAAGAAAAATTGGAACTATAAATTATAATTATCAAACAACCTATTTCTATTATGAACAAAATTAAATGAAAAATTGATCCAATTTAAATTTGTAATTATTAAATATTTTTAATAAGCCATCAATTTTTTATTTAAGTTCTAAGCTAATCTGATCTTAAATAGTTTCTCAGATATAAATATATCTTAATATTGATACAATCAATATGAGACATATTTTAAGAAGAGTAGTTATATCGATAATCTCCTCATTTTGTCTCTTGTGTCAATTTGATCTCTGTAATTTTAATTAACTTGATTTTGACTAGAAATTTTAGATTTTGTATCAATTTGGTTCAATTGATAATGTCGGTTAAGGTTTTTAAAAGAAACTAGTTATCGAGTAGGTTGACATTAACTTACTGAGTTGAACAAATTTATAATTTTATCTATAAAATTATAACATATATTACTCATGTGTGTATTTTCAATAATAAAAAAAACACTAGTAATTATAACAATTGGACCATATTGAGACAAAATTATAAATCTACAGTCAAAATAGAGAAAATTAAAATTGTAAGGACAAAAATAATATAAGAGTTAAAATATAAGGACTACCAATATAATTTATTCTTTCAAGAATAACAACATAATTTCTTAATTAATTTTAAAATTGTTAATAAATATACCAAACAAATATGTACATATTTTCTATTTTTGTTATGAATTTTTTTAACATATATTTACTAATTAAAATTAAATAAATAGGTGGGTCTACTAACTAATGGATTGGACATGAATTAGATGATATTCCAAAGATTAGGCTTAAATCAAGAATTATTGGCAAAAAAATCAACTTGAACTAAATTTTCTTGACTATTTTTTAGTATTTAATTTAATATTAAAACCCCCCGAATTAGCTCATATTAGTCACGAATTGATAAACTATGATAAAATTTAAATTTATTAGGACTAGAATATCACCTACAATTTAGGGTGGCTCTATCTTAGATAATTTTTTCATCCATAAATATATATAACTATTCATTTAATTGTTTTAAACATAAATATATAGTTTTTTAAACTAAGTTCAAAATTTTTAGTTATTATAAAAAATACTTACAAATATCTATTTACTAATTTAATAAATAGATATGTCAAATGATTAATATAAGTTAGGAATAGGCCAAGATAATTTTTAATGATTAAGTGAAGGACAAATTGGCGTAAATCTAATGTTAAGTATAAATTTAATATTACAAGTGAATTTTAATCCATTTTTATGTAAATCTTATAATATAAGACAAATTATAATTTTAATGCTAGAGAAATTTTAAAATTTACAAAAGACGAAAAAACTAATATATTGACAAATGTAATTTACCACTATCATATGATAAATTAAATTTACAAAACTTATATGGCGAAATGTATTTATATTTTATCATAAATCTAATTTTTGTAATTTATTTTTTAATTTTTATCAATTAAATTATGACATGTATTTGTTATTAAGAACTTAAAACACACAATTAATGACATAAGAATAAAAAAATTCTCTTATATGTAACTGTGATAGAAATGAATAAAATCTAATTGATTCTAAATTATTTTTACTAAATAGTCTAGATAAATCTTTTAGATTATTATTTAATTTAAAAAATTAGTTTTTAATTATTTATCTATATAGAATGGGTAATTATGCTAGTATTAATATATGAAATGTTTTTAGTTTTAAATTTTTTGATTTAATGGATGGATTTAATAATGATATCAAAGTTATTGCAATATTTGACTTTTGAAAAAAAATAAACTAATTTAATGAAAATAAAAATAACCACCCATTACATGATCATCATCCAAAAACATAATAAAAATTAATTTGGAAATAAATAAATAAATAAATAAATGTGTAAAAGATTCATCAATTTTACATAATTTTATCTTTGGTGGGTAGAAATAATTTATAAAAATTGACATTTATTTTTGTCAAATTAGTTTATCCTTTATCAAATTGATGACTTTGCCCTTGAAATTGAACAATGATATCTTTAATTGTCCTTATTTGGAAAAAAAATTCAATATTTAGCATTAAATGTGTCATAATTGAAAAATCAGTAACTAAAGTGACACAATCCCAAACTATAGGGATTATTAGTGTAATTTGCCATAAACTTTATTAAAGGAGAAAACGGTGTATTTATGCTAAAATTGTGAGATTATTTGTATTTTTTTCAAATCAAAGGAGATTAATGTAATTTATCAATTTATTAATTAATTTTGAGCACTAAGGCCATAAGTTTAATTTTGAATCTTTTGGGCCATGAGGCCCAAGCTCTAATCTTTTTGGGTTAAAAGGAGGCAATTTGTCTAAAAAAGGACAACTATCTGTTAATCTATTGAAATTTACTAAACTAACTATCTTTTTTTTTTTTTTTTTTTTGATCGGCATACTAAACTAACTATCTATTGAAATGTGATACATATCATGCACTTAACAATCTATATATTACACATTTCTCTACCTCACCACCACCACTTGTTGCTGGTAGAGACCCGTCGCCGTCGAACACTAGCGACTTTTCTGACCAATTTTCCAACGACCTTTTATGGCGTGTCCTCATCACCAAATAACATTTTACCTTGAATCTAATATTTAATATCTTATATCCATTGTGATAGACTTTTTATCAAAATTTTCATTAATTTTTAATTTATTTTTATAATTTCTACTAAAGTGATAGTGTTTTCTATAAATAGAAAATGTAAAGGACCGTCAAACTAATATAATAAATGATAAACTTTACGAAAAATATATTAAAATTATAATTATTGTGACATTATTTTATCTTAAATGACAGTCATTAGCATCACTTTTTGTAAATTTATAACCCAAAAAATATTGAGAAATAAACAAATTTAAATCTTCACCAAAAAATGTGATTGAATTATCAATTTAATTAGAAAAAAAATAATTTTTTTAGTATATTTTTTCAATGAACATTCATATTTTTCTACAATGAAGGATCTTTTAAATGTTATTGAAAAAGTAAAAATAATTGGATATTTAACTACTAAGAATAAAAAGAAATTATTAAAATTCACTTAATTACGAGATAAGGCTTACAAGATATTTATCAAATAAAGAAACACATCAATCACCCCTCTCAATTCTTATGACTAATGTTATGATGGCTCAAGTAAAATTATAATTAAATTTGTTTAGCGAATTATTTTTTTTAAAGTGCCGATGGAGTCACTGATGGCTTAACTATTAAAAGTTTTGTTTGGGATTTGATTTTTGGCTAAAAAAATATAAAAAGATAAAATTAATTACATAAGTCAATAAAATAAAATATCACATTCAAATCATAATCATTATATTTTTTCTCTCATAAACGTTAAAAAAATCAAAAAAGCCAAATCAAACAAGGCTAAAAAGACCAAGCTAAAGAAGTCTTAACACAAAAAAGTCAGCTAAAAAAGCAAATGCTAAACGAAGACTTATTAGTCACTTAGACGATGTTTGGCATAGATTTTTTTGGTTATTTTAGTCAAAAAAAAATAAAATAGACTAAAAATCAATAAGACAAAAATATCATATCTAAACTATAATCATTTCATTTTTTTTCTCACAAAAATAGAAAAAATCAAAAATTTTATTCCAAACAAGATTTTTTAACCATAGGCTAAAATAACCAAAAAAATTAAAAAGTAAAAAAGCTAATCCACATCCTAGATGAAGGGAGTATTGCCTCAAACTTATCAAACAAATTTTTTTCAAAAATTTATTGTGGAATATCTCAAATTTTCGAAGTTTAAAATAGATTTTATTTTGATATTTGACTTTTTTTTTATTAGATAGAATAATATAGTGGTGTTGTAGAAAGTTGGTAAAAAATTGACTTTTTAACTTTTTAATTTTTTTAGTGACTTTTTGGACAAAAAACTGGATTGTTTTAAATAAAAAAATGACTTTTTTGACTAAGAAAATTAAAAAGGTAAAAGACTAACTTTTTACAATTATCCCAAAAGACCCCACAATAAAATACTAAAGAGGTTCAAAAGCCTCCATCAACACAATACCCCCACAATAAAATACTAAAGAGGTTCAAAAGCCTCCATCAACACAATACAAGGGAAAGAATAGACTCTGGACTTGTTCTTACCCAAGTGGACAAAACTGACCCATCTTCGCCAAGCGAGCAAGGCGATGCGCAACATCATTCCCTTGTCGACGGACATGAGCCACTTCAAACCAGGGCAGAGAGTTTCCTACACCCGCAATGCTCTTCACAATATGCCCAAATCTAGAAAAAGAATCAGTGTGTTTGGTTTTAATTTTTTAAAAGTTGAATTTTTTATTTTTTGTATTTTTTTAGTTTTTAGTGAATATTTTTAAAATTTTAAATATTTTTTTTTTTTTACTTTTTTAGATACATTTTATTTAGATATATTTAAATATTAAAATATTTATGAAAAAAATATTTTAAAAAATTAATAAATACAAAAAAATATTAAAAAAATTTACTGAATTTTCGTATTTTTTTATTTTTAGTGTATTTTTTAAAGTTTTTTTTTCACAAATATTATACTTTTTAAGTGTATTTTTGTTAGGTGTGTCTAAAAATTAAAAAAATAGCTTAAAATATTAAAAAAATTCATTGAAAACAATAAAATACGAAAATTAAAAAAGTAGAATTTTTTGAAAACCAGAACCAAACAAACTGAATAATGTTCCGAACAAATACCATTGATCACACTCAAAGAAATACCCTTAAGAATAATGTGCCTTAGAGCAACTCTAATGGGATAGGTAAAATAGACCTGTTAGGCATTTCAGCTAATTTAACTTTAATTTTAAGCCTTCAACGGACTAGCTATTAGGCTAGCTATTTACCTTGAGAATTTTTCGCTGGCTACAATTGAAGAGTCCTAGGCTCTCCAAGCACATACGGTATCTTTCTCACCAAATCTTTCCTACCAAATCATTCAGCTTCAGTTTTCTCTCCATCAATGCCTTCTCTATCAACACCTTGTGAAGGTATGGTACTCTCTCTATTTCTCTTTTCTTCCTCTATGTTTACTGAATCTTTTTCTTTGAATCTGCCATTATTTCCCCCAATCTGTGAGAAACCCCAAATTGAATCCGCCATTATTTCCCCCTCCTGGACTCCTATTTTCTCCTCCATACAAGTCTTTCACTTTATACAAGTTGAACCCTCCATGTATACCTTCTGATTTGGTTTTATGAACATATCTAATTTGGGTTTGTTTGTATGTGTATATGTGCTGAATTTTTGTGTATGTCTAAATACTGATTTGGGTTGTGTATATGTGTGTGTGTATATATATATTTGATCAATAACGAAAAATTTTATTGATAGAGAAAAAAAAAGAACATGGTTATAGATGAGCATGTGTTTGAATTGGATGGCTGTCTTGGTGATGCTCTGTTTACCTCTATTTTTTCTTTTGCTTTGGGTGACGGTTAGGTTGAAGTAGTTGACCATGTCCTATTACTATGCCCTTTTGCTTGGAAGGTTTGGTCCCATCTAATTAACTGGTGGGGTTTGCATTGGGTTACCCCTAGCTCAGTGGTCATGCTAATGCAATGGTGGTTGGGGTGGAAGTTTAGAAAAAAGGAAAAGCAAATCTGGAGAGCTATCCTGTGTGCTAGCCTTTGGTCGATTTGGAAGTGTAGGAATGAATATCTATTCAATGGGTTGCAAATGCCCTGGGACGATCTCTGTGACCTTATTAAAGTTAGAGTGGCTCATTGGATGAAAGCCCATACAATTGGGCAAGGCTACACAGTGACTGACTATGTGTATAATATTCAGCAAGTTAGAAGATGTTTGTAATGTCTTGGCAGGGTATTGTGCTATGCTGAGTTATTGTTCTGAAGTTTGCTGTGCAAGTCTGCTGGAATGTGAGTGTTGCTGGGGTCAGTGTTCAGTATGTATAATTCTGTTGGTGTATAGCTGGAAGAATCTGCTGGAGTGTTGCTACTGCTCTCTGTCATGTTTTGGGATGGATTGCACTGCTGGCCTATTTTATTGATCAGCCCAGATGTTGTGTTGGTCTATGGTATGGTCTGGGTTTTGTCTCAGATCTGAATTTTGCTGTAGTTATGCATTGTGCTGTCATCATCCAGTTCCATACTCTCTTGGCAACAGGTTTGTAGTGGACAACAGCAAAAGACATATAGGTATAATTCTATCAACTATTATAGGAGGGATGAATTATGAAGCCTGTCTTGCTGGAGTCCTGTCTTGTGTTTTGGCATGCATTCAGGTTTTGATTCAGAATAAGGGGAGGAGGTGTTGCTGCTTATTGGTGGAGTTTTGGCTGCTGCCTTTGGTAGTTTTGGCTGCATTGGTAATGTGTGTTGAGCTGCAGTGTGGACAAAATTGTTATGTTAGTCTGAGTTGCTGCAGTGTGGACAGAATTATTATGTGTGTCTTGCTGGAAGGGACAAGTTTGGTCTGTTACTTTGTTTACTCTGGTGGTTTGTTTATCTTCCAAGATTTGATCTGGTAATGTGTTTTGGGCTGTATATCTCTATATTTTTATGCTGTGTTGGCTGGTTTGGGGTGGGGTTCGTATCAGGTTGAGATGAGATAAATATTTTACTACTGGTTTTCTACTAGTTGAGTTTGAGGATCCATAGTCTTGGTGTTTGTTGAAGGTGTCTTCTACTGGTTTTATGATTCAGAGCTCTTCATCAGGTGAAAGTCACAGGTTTTTGTGGTGGAAAACATCAGGATGGAACTTCTCACTACATGAAAGGATTGGTTCTTTTGCTGTGCTACATTGTTATTGCAGCATGTTTTTTTGTTTGTCAAACACCTCTAAACCAAGCAAATCTCATCAGCTTGGGAGTTCAAAAGTCATCAACTTGAGGAATCTTCAGAGTGAGAGCTAGGTAAGTTAAGTGGAGTGTTTGGGGTATTGAGCAGATTCCAGTCCATCACTGGTTTGGGGGTTTTGAGCAGATTCTGTTAGTTTGGCTGTCCTGTTAAGCTGTGGAATGATGAATGATTTGTGGTGCTGGTCTGTAGGTGGTGATTATGGAGGTTTTGTGACTGGTCTTTAAGGGGTGTTTTAAAGCTGCATGTTTTGCTTGAGGTTGGGAGCTTCTATTTTGGATGGAATTTATGCTAGCAATAGGAGCTCAAGGCCTTCAAAATGAGGTTTTGGCTGCCCATTTTCTGTGCTGCTAGTTTGGCTATAAAATTCTGTGCTTCACTGATGTTAGATGTCTGCTAAGAGTCCTCAAGATAGTAGTGCTGCTGATGTATGCTGCTAAGTTTTGGGCTGAATTGGTGCCAACTCTGTGCTGCTAATTTGGCTTTAAATTTCTGTGCTTCACTGATGTTTAAATTCTGTGCTTCAACATAGATGTGCTGCTGGATGTGCTAACTGCTGATGGTATGTGAAGTTTCTGCCTGATGCTGCTGAAGGTAATCTAAAACTGCTGAAATGCTAAAGGGTAATCTGAAACTGCTGAATGGCTGAAATGCAGAAGAAGCTCTGTTTTGGACTTAGCAGCATTGAGAATCTTGGAACATCAGATATAGGCATCAATGATGGTCAAATTATTCAATGATGGACAAGTTAAAGCTGCTTGATGCCTGGAGCACTCTCCAATTTGGGAGCTTATCTCTATGGATGGTGGCTATTCTAGCATCTAGTGCTAGCTTTGTTTGTTTGGTTTGGTTCTTCTTTCTTTTTTTTCCGTTGGTCTCTCACCAACTTAGGGGTGCTAGCAAATGATAGAGTGAGTTCGGTGGTGCCAACCTAGTTGGGATCATTTAGCTCACTGTGATGCTTTTGCACTTCCCTTTGCTTTATTGATGTAATTTGTCTTGTACCTTGTACTTGTTTATTTCATCAATAAAGTTTCTTTTTTGCCGATCAAAAAAAATAGTTTATTGGGTGGTTTATGGTTTATTGGATGGTTTGGTGTAATTGATATCTCATCAATTGTGTGTTTATGGGTTGTTTTCGGGAGGGTATGCTCTCCCTTTATCGATGGTTTTGCTTGTATTTTCATATATTTAGGCTTTGTTTGGGAAAAATTAAAAAGTTAAAAAGTCAAAAAGTTACTAAAAAAGTTAAAAAATCTATACTATTCAAGGGTAGCTTGTGGGGGAAGCCACTAAGACAAAATTATTATTTTGCCATTTGAATTCAACTACCTAAAAAGTTAAAAGGGTAAAATGGTCATTTTGATTTTACTGTAATATTTTATTACATATCTTTTCGTAAAAAGTTAAAAATTTAACCCAAATATACATTTTTTTCCTCTACTTTTTTAACCAAAAAGTCAAAAAGTGTACTTATATAGCACATCCCAAACAACTACGTAGGCCAAGTTTGGCAAGTTGAAAAAAAGCCAAAAAGCTAAAAAGTTACTCAAAAGTTAAAAAATTATCACTATTCACCAAAAGTCAAAAAGTACGGCTGCACAGCTCCCAATCCTAATTTTTCCCTGCACACTAATTTATACAATTTTTTAATACACATTTTTCCATAAAAAGTCAAAAAGTTAACCTAAACATCCATATTTTTTCCTCAACTTTTTAGTCCAAAAAGACAAAAAGTGCACTTATTTAGGACACCCCAAACAACCCCTTAGTATCAATAAAATTCTTATTTTTAGCTGATCAAAAAAAAAAAAAAAAAAAAAAAACTATACAAATAGCAGCAACAATAATCAACAGCACTGTTTTTTTTTTTTTTAATGATTAACAATATATATATTGATTGGGGTTTGTGTATGTGCATGCAGTATTTGGTTTGGGTTTGTTTCTTACTCTATTTATGTTATTGCTTTGAGTGTGGTTGGTCTTTATTTTTTGAACAGGAAAAAAAGGGCTCTGTGGTGTCGTCGTAGTCCCATTGGGTCCTAGCCCCGGGGTAACCGGTTGCCAGCTAGGAATTAACTCCCACCAAGTGGGGGACCCACCACCAGGGCACCAATGGAGGGAACCCCACGTCGCAACAGAGGCCAGGGACCGAGGGGAGTAAAGGCAGGGCTCACAGGGAGTGATCACAACCTGCCCCTCCCAGGAATCGACCTTGGTTCCCCTGTGAGGGAATGGGGCACATCCTCCACCAGGCCACCAACCCTAGTGGTTGTTTGGTCTTTATTTTATTGTTATTTATTTGTATCTTTGCATGCAAATTTATCATCAATGCTAGGGAAAAAAAATGTATGTATTGGGTTTGCGTATATGTCTATATGTTTCATATTTACATTATCTTATTTGAGTTTCATATTTATATTACGGAAGCAGTAAATGGAAGGAGGTCGGAAATAGCACTAACTAATAATACAAATACAAATACTTAATATTTAAAACTTAATATTTAAAACATTAAAACTTACAATTGTTTATTGGAATGAAGCAAGCAGTTCTTCAAAATACATAGCTTAAAAACAATTAAAAATACAGAGATAGCTATTGTTGAGGAAGGAATGCTCTCAATTTTTTCTAGCTCTGCCTTATTCTTGACTAAAAAGGCTCTTTTATAATCAAAAGCGACTACTGTTAGCCTTGTGAGTGAATGATCTTAATTTGAAAGGAGCATCAGGAGCACATGGGAGGTGTCTGCTGCTTTTGGTGAGTGACTAAAGTTGATGGCTGCCTTTTACTGTGTTGAATTTGTCGGTTGGATGAATCATGATGAATGAGGAATAGTAATGTTGACTTTTTGATGAATAGTGAACAGTAAAGTTGACTTTTTTCACTATTCATTGCTTGGAGGCATGTGACTGAGGGAATCAATATAGATATATATATCAGCAGTTTTTCTCAAAAGACGAGTATTAATTGAAGCTGATAATTATAGCTATATAGAATCCAATAATTGAATTAAGCATATGGGTCTTGAGCATCTTGAAACTGGGGCCCATAAGGATCCTGATTAGTTGAACCTTCAGAAGAGTTTGAACTGTTTGAACTGTTTTCTGAATCACTATTATCCGAATCTGACTTGGCTTGGGCCATACGGAGACGAGCCATTTGAAGAAGCTTATCCTTGGATGACTTGGATTTAGGCTTAAACCTTGGACTTGAATTTTTCTTTTGATTTGGGCTGATCAGTGATGGACTTTGCTGACTTGGACTTAAGCTTTGACTTGGAGGACTAAGAACTGGATGTTGGACTTCCAAGATTGACTGGAGGAAGTTGGCTTCCTTGTGTTAATGGAGCAGCTGGGATCTGCTGAGCTTTAACCATAGCAGGAGTTGGATCATGTATGGTGATTAGGAATTTAGTTTGAACAATTTCAATGATGCGTGGAATTTTGAAATTATCCCACCATTTAACCATGTGTTGAAGGTAAATAACATCATTAGAAATACCATATTGCCATTTGAATATCCAAGGGATTTTGTATTTGGATATAAAAATAAGCAATGGAGGGAATTTCCTTTGCTGATGAGTGAATGAGAAAACAGTGGAGAAATAATTGACTTGTTCCATAATTACAGATGGGAAGATTTCTGAAATGACGTCATATTGAGTCCACTATCGCAGAAACCAGGTAGGTAACTCGGATTTGAACTTTTGATCAAATTGAAGAAACCAAGAGTGACTGTTTGACTCATTTTGATACAAGAGGACTTTGAACCAAGCATCAATGTAATCATAGTAACTGTATTGAATTGAATGACCAGGCAAATCTCGCAGTTGGTAAGGAGAACCCCAATCGACTAGAGAAATAAAGTTGTGAATATAGAGTGAATGGTACACAATTTTACTTGTGTAAGTGTGATCATAAATGGGTTTAATCACAATTGACTGATGGTTGAACATGATGTCTTTATAGAAAGTAATTGTTTTTTCTGGATGGAGAGGAATAAAATGCCATCCAGGAGGGAAATAAGATTTAACTAGATCATGAACAGTATGACTCTTTGGGTGACTAGGTTCTTTGAAAAAGAGATTAGCAGTGGTGGATTTAACATAATCAAATCGGCCTGATTTAATAGGATTAGGAGGGTATGGAGTAACGGCTTGACTAGATGAAGCAAAAGGATCAGCAGCCAAAGCAGATGTTGTCACGACCCAAACCCATCCCTGTAGGTTTAGCATCGTAACCGGCCAGTAATCCGTGGATTACCAAAGGCCTCTTAACAGATAAACACATGATAAGGGGCTGCGGAAGTAATTATATAAAATAGACAAGGTCCAATGAGCTGCGGTAACATACATGGGACAGAATATTTCAAAACTTATATATATACATAAGCGTGCCGGTCGAATGACATCAATATTTACAAAACATTTATATAAGTTTAATTCCCAAGACCCGACTTTACAAAACAGATAGAGACTAGCATAAGTATAAAAACATCCATGGAACTAGACTTCGATCGGAACCTCCTTGGGAGGCACAACAGTTGGCTGACAAAAATAGAAATGAAGGCCGTCAATTCTGGCCCTGGTCACGTGCTGGCTCACCTACATAAATAATATAAACTGTGAGCGAAAGCTCAGTAAATAATAACAGAGTAAAGGGGTTTCAATGAATGAGTCCGTACAGATTCAGAAATCATAATTCAGTTTCGTATCAAATTCATAATTTGTCCAGATCATATACAGAAATCATAAGTCATGTGTAAGCATACGTGATACATCCATTAGCATTAACAGAGTAGATACAGAACAGATGCAGACACATGAGGGTTACGAATAACCAGTTCTATAAAAGAACCTTCGGATTCGGGTAACAGATAATAAATACGCTGAGCCCCAATGACGGGGCTTCCGGTATGGGTAACAGAGTGCAGACGAATTAAGTTCCATAATGGAACCTCCGATACCGGGTAACAGCCACAGATAACACATGATGCTAAGGATGTCACGAATACATTTCAGAAATTGGACGATCATTCATTGTACAGAACGTATCATTTCAGAAAACGGATCTTAATGCAACACACAGAAAATAAATACAGTTGAACATAACTTTACTAAGTTATTACTCACAACCATGGTTGTGAAACCCGGACTGGACCGGCCGGTCGAACCGGTTGGACCGAGAACCGGGCCTTGTTCCGGTCCGGTCAACCCTCCAGAACCGGACTTGGAGCAAAACCGGCCTGGAAATGCAAAACCGCCGGACCCGGCGGTCGAACCGGGAAAACCGGTGACCCGGACCGGGTTTGACTGGTTGGACCGGGGATTTTTCCCTTTTTTTTAATTTTTTTTTTTTTATTTTCTTTCTTTCTTTCTTTCTTATATATTTATATATATATATATTATAAATATATTTTAAAATTTTGACTAAAAATTCTTACTTCAAGAGTCTCCTCTCATAAGGAAGAGTCTCATTGGAAGTTGGAGAAGATTATGAAAGTCTATTCTTATTTATAGGAAAAGATTTTTCAAAGAGAACCTACAAAATTCTATGTGGGATTCAATCAAATTATTTGAAACATATTGATTGGAGGAAGAGTTGAAAATTTCATTTCCCTCCAAAATTAAATCTAGCAATCAATCAATTTATTTGGAGGGAATGTTTAAAAAATTTAATTTCTTTGAAATAAGTGACTTTTTTTTTTATCAATTATGACTTTATTAAATATTATTAATAAATACTATATAACAATTTTTATTTTTATTTGATTATTTATATATATTTTTATTTATTTATAATTTATAATTATATTTTTTAATTATATAATATTCATTATGACGTCACGGTTCGACCGCTTTGACTCGACGGTTGAACCGGTGACCCGTCCACCCGGTCCCTTTTCCGGTTCGCTCACCGGTCTGGTTTTAAAAACATTGCTTGAAACAGATAGACAGAGCAGATTGGTCAAACAGTACGTGGAACGTGACCTACATAACACATAACCGACACACACTTGAAACACACGTTCTAATTGTATATAACTTACTTCGTTGGCTCTTAGTGTGTTCATAACCTTTAATCCTCATTATGGAGTCTTAAACATAGCCTAGGAATGCTTATGATGGAATGAGGATGCAAGAATGCATTGGAAAACATTTCTTAAAATTTGCTGAAAATACGTTCGAGCGGACATGTAGACAATGAAGCTCCGCTCGAGCAGACTGTAAATTCATGAAAAAGTACTGGATGCATGATTTTTACGCTCGATGGACGCTCGACCTCCGCTCGAGCGTGAGACTCAGACCCTCACTCGAGCGTGGATTCCCTCGCTTGAGTGGACTGCAAAACACACAAACTTTTGGGTATATGCATTTCATGCTCGAGCGTAAACTTCCACGCTCGAGCGGAGTGCATGTACTCAAAGTGCACGCTCGAGCGTAGAGTTCTACGCTTGAGCATGGATCAAATTTCTGGAAATCCCAGATTTGATCACCAAGCTCAAATCCAACTTTTGAACATTCAAAACTCATTTTTCTGGGCCAAAGCTTGAGGAAACACATGAAAACTCATAAATTAACATGTTTTGAAGATTGTTTTACAAAATCAAGGCCCAGAAGTAAACCAATTGTGCAACATTCAACTTGAAACTTGAAATTAATTCATGTACAACAAATACCTATAGCGATCCCGGTTTTCCCTTCCTTGTTTATTGTACTCCGGACTCGGTTCTGTGGATGTGTTATTGTCTTATTCCCGTTTCCGTCCTTTACTCTTTGTATTTGATGTCTTGGGTTGTGTTGAGCAGGTTTGAAACTGGTTAGTTGTGTTTGGAAACCTAGGGTTGATGTCCAGATTTTGGCCTTCACGCTCGAGCGGGGCTTTTGACGCTCGAGCGGGCCCTTTGCTTTTGTTTCTCCGCTCGAGCGGAGAGTTTGACGCTTGAGCGGCATTTTTCATCTCGCAGTATTTTGTTCTGCAAGTCATCGGACGCTCGAGTGTCCACTTTCACGCTCGAGCGTTGACCTTCGTCTGTAAAACTTCTGGAAGTGTGCATTTGACGCTCGAGCGGCGTTTTTATGCTCGAGCGTGAGTCTGTGTCTGACGCTCGAGCGGGGAGTTCCAAGGTCGAGCGGACCTATTTGTATATCAGTCCAAAAAACAGCTTTTTGGATCACTTTTTCTAGCCATTCTCTCTCTCTAACTTTTCAAAACCCAAACTTGAGAGCTTCTCACTCTAGACTACAACTTCTCTCTAAGAAATCATCTAGTTTTAGTGATCTTCTACCATAGTTCCTTTGCATAAAGTGTAGAGCTTGGTGTGGGCTACATTTCAATCCGAAAATCTTTGGGTTTGGAGCATTTCGAGTTTCATCATCTTCTCCATTGAGTCTCTCCATTTGAGGTAGGGATAACTACTCATTTTTATGAGCTTTAACATAGATGTTGGGCACTTTGTATGAATAGTTTGATTTGGAAAGGTTAGGGTTTGAGATTTGAAATATTGAAAAGAGGGGTTTTGTTCTTTTGACCAATACATGTGTGTTTTGGGTCTTAAAGGAGGTTATTGATGTTTATTGTTAATATTTGAACCTTTGGGGTCAATGTTGAGAAAGGGGGAGAAAAGCCCTAATTTATTATTATTATGAATTAATTTGTATAATTAATTTGGGAAAGTTATGGAAATATGGAATTGGGGTGGAAATAATGAAATTGGCTTATTATGAGATTGAATGGTGGAGTTAGATTTATTAATCACTCACCTTTGAAAATATTGATAATTTATCTGTTGGATGTAATTATTATCTGTTTAGAAATAATTGCTTTGGGCTATCGGTGGAGGATAGTCTTGATTGTTGTAGACATTGTATGATGATTAGGGAAAACTGAAACTAATCACATTGAATATGTCATTGAATATGACGGTTGGAATAATACAACAAATGTATGTATTGATTGATCATGGTATACGATAAGTGTTTAAATACATTGTATATATATATATTGTTTGGGAGGAGATAGGGGATGTACTCCATGGTTTGAGAGGAGATAGGGAATGGACTCTACTGATACAGCAAATCTGTGTATCATTTGAATTATGGAAGTGTTCTAATATGAGTTATATTCTCATGTGAATTGTGAAGTATGGAAGTGTTTTAATATGTGTTATAGCCTCATTCAATTGTTTGGCCAGGTTCTGAGCCATAATTGTGAATCGAAACTGTATATGTGAAGGAAACTGAAATGAAAAATGGATGTACTTGATGTTGAATTGAAAAGTGTTGTAAGTTGGTTTATAAGTGTCAGCCACATATCAAATGCTAATGTTTTAGTTATTGTTTATATTATGTTTAGCATATCTCTACTGGGCGTTGGCTCACCCTATATGGGACATTATTTTCAGGTTCAGGTTCAGGTGACATGCCACCTCCAAGGACGTAGCTTGAGAGGTTTAGAGGCTGAGAGATCTTTTTGGTGATTACCTTTCTGTATTACATGTACATCAAGCCAAGGGCTTATATTTGTGTAAAGAGAGTTAGGACTCTACTTTTGTTGAACCCAGGTGTTGACTTGGAAAGTTGTAAGCCTATAAGGCATTTACTTTTGTTGTCAACATGTAATATCTCTTGTAAGAATACTCTGATGTTGGTAATATGATATCTCTTTTTGTATCATGAATGTATGATTACGGGTTTATTTTGAGGGCGTTACATACCTGTTAACATCACTAGTCACTCTGACACATCTGATGATGAACTTAACCACTTAGCCCAACAATTCCAGACTCCTCATCTAAATCGAATAACTCATCCCAAAGTTAATCCTACTACCCTTATAAAAAATTGGTATACTAAACCTACTCCGCCAGATCTCTAATTTGAAGAAACTAATATTAGTAATCAATTTTCTGTTTTAGCCAAAAAATTACATGAATGGAATATTGATGGTCTTAGTGAACATCAGATATTTCAAAAATTAAATATACTATCTATGGTTGCAAATAGTTATCGTAGTAATTATCCTGACTATACTCACTCTGAAATAGTTACCTTACTTACCTCTAGTTTTACTGGTATGCTCAAAACTTGGTGGGACAATTATCTCATTTCTGATCAACGAGAATCGATTCAATATGCTATCCAATTAGATGAAAATAATCTTCCCATTTTTGATGAAGATATAGGAACCAGTACACCTGATGGCATTAATACCTCAATTTACACTATAGTCAAACATTTTATTGGAACACCTACTAATATTCATTCTAGGATTCATGATCAACTTAGTAATTTATCTTGCCCTACTTTAAGTGATTTCGATAGTATAAAGATGTTTTTACTTCTCGAGTCATGCTTCGTGATTATTGTACTAAGTCATTTTGGAAAGAAAAATTTATTAATGGATTACCTAGTCTTTTTGCCCATAAAATCAGGGATGTTCTTAGTCAACCTTCTGGTATTATTGAATATGATAATTTAACTTACGGTGATATAATTAGTACAATTCAAAAGGAAG
The DNA here is from genome assembly GCA_036172215.1 of Camellia granthamiana. NCBI lineage: Eukaryota > Viridiplantae > Streptophyta > Magnoliopsida > Ericales > Theaceae > Camellia > Camellia granthamiana. The sequence continues at coordinate 158,258,199 of CM069907.1, read as the reverse complement.
GCTTAAAAATGTGTATAGATATGAAACTAAGTCAAAAAGCTGCTAAAGATAAACACAAAGCTAAGTATGAATTAGGTAATTTTTGTGAACAATATGGCTTACCTCTAGTTGCTCCCTCTCGACGTAAACATACTAAGAAAACGTCTTCACATAAATATTCTGCTAAGCATAGGAAGAACTATTCCCCTACCAAGTCCCCTGATAAATTTTATACTAAACCTAAAAAGAAATACCATAAGAAATCAAATACTAAATTTACAAAGTCAAAATCCAATCTAGATGTTACTTGCTATAATTGTGGTAAAAAAGGTCACTACTCTAACAAATGTAAAGTTAAAGAAAAACTTAAAGATAAACTTAATCAATTCCAAATTACTCAAGAGAATCAACTACAAATATTTGAAATCTTTAACCTTATCAAAACTCCAATTCAATCTCTTCATCATTTTGACTATTCATCTAGTCTAAAAACTTCCTCTAGTACCTTTAGTGATCCTTCTACTTGTTACTCCCCTACTGATCATATTGAAAATGATATTGAATTAGGATGCAATGAAACTTGCTGTAAAACAGTCAATGTTCTTAGTAAATCCCAACAAGAAGAAGACGCTTTATTGATTTAATCAGTAAATTAGAAAATCTTGCCTTAAAATGCCAATATACAAATAAGTTAAAGTCGTTACTTATGAACAAGGATAAAAAACCCAAACAAGATAAACCCATTATTAGTTTAAATAAAACTTTAGATCGCTTTAAAAAAGATAAACATAAAGAGGTAACTTTACAAGATTTACAAAATGAAATTAATCACATCAAAATAACTATTAAAGAATTAAAATATAAAGATAAATCATTAGAAGAAGAAATCGCAACATTAAAAATTAATAAAAGTTTTAAAGATTTTCAAATTAATCAATCCAATAGTGATATTGATGATACTAATGATACTGAATCCAGTCCTCATCCTAATAAAGTTATTTTTGATAACCAATCTACTCAGTCTAACCAGGATCATTATCGCTTAAATGTTATCAATCGAATTCATATACAAAAATAGCATTCAAAAATTAAATTAGTTATCAATAATTTTGAGATAGAAATAATAGCTTTAATAGATACTAGTACTGATTTAAATTGTATTAAAGAAGGTTTAATCCCCACCCAATATTATCACAAATCTACAGAACGATTAAGTTCTTTTAATGGAAGTCAAATACATATTAAATATAAGTTACCCAAAGTTTATATTTGTCAAAATAATGTTTGTTTTAAAACCTCATTTGTTTTGGTTAGAAATTTAACAGATAAAGTCATTTTAGGCACTCCATTTATCTTTTTATTATATCCATTTAATACTACTAACCATGGAATTACAACTCAAGCTTTTGGTCAAACTGTAACATTTAAATTCTTGTCTCCTCTAGAAATCAAAAAATTAAATCAGTTAAAAGAATATTCTATTTACCAATCTATTAACCGATTAACCAAACAACTTAAATTTCTTAAAGAAGAAATTAATTATAAACGCATTGAAACTTAATTAACTGATCTTATTCTTATTTCCAAGATTAACCAATTTAAAACAAAATTAGAAACTACTGTTTGTTCTACTTTACCTACTGCATTTTGACATCGGAAAAAACATGTAGTCACATTACCTTATATGAAGAATTTTAATGAAAAACAAATTCCTACTAAATCATGACCCATTCAAATGAATAACAAATTAGTTGAAATGTGTAAAAAAGAAATCAATGAATTACTAAAAAATAATATTATTAGTAAAAGCAAATCACCTTGGTCTTGTCCTGCCTTTTATGTTAATAAAAATGCTGAACTTGAACGTGGAGTTCTACGTCTAGTCATTAATTATAAACCATTAAACAAAGTTTTAGAATGAATTCGTTATCCAATCCCTAATAAAAATGATTTAATTAAAAAACTTAGTCAAGCTATTATTTTTAGTAAATTTGATCTAAAGAGTGGATTTTGGCAAATCCAAATTCATCCTGATGATAGATATAAGACTGCTTTCACTACGCCCTTTTTGGTATCAGAGCCAAGTTTATTGATGATGTTGAGTTATTGTTTAGTTCTTTCTATTTAATTCTTCTCATTTTCGTTTATGTAATTTAATTTCAGCCTTCTTATTTCTTGATTTAACTTATCTTAGTCTTCCACTCTACCAGCAGTCACCCACCTTTTGTCCCACGTCTAGTGTAAGTCCTTTGGTTAGATAGTTGATAGACAAGTAGGGGTTTCCCGAAAAGGTTATGAGCGAAAACATGGTATGTGAACACATGATAAGTTATAATAGATTTTAAGAAATTTGGATTAATTCTATAGAATTAAAATGAGTCAATTATTCAGAAGTAACTTTTCAGTTAGCTCTAGATCTATAATACTAGCTCCTATACCTGATACGGTAATTAATGAAGAAGAACATGAATTTCATGATGTTAAAATCGATTCAAGTTGGAATATCCCAAAAATGCAAATTAAGGAAATCTATAAAACCAGTTTTTTAAAGTCATCTTTTAATATCGATTTACATGTCAAAACTGTTGAAAAAATTTATACCTTAACTAAACTCCAAGAAACTTGTTCTTTACTCAACAAAGAAATAGTCAAAAGACATATATCGAATGGTCATAATTTTATTCATATTGGTTTAATACAAGTTGGTCTAAATCCACTAACACCTGCTAGCCGCAATTCGTCTATCTTACTATGTTTAAGAGATGCTCGATTTATCAAATACCATGATAGTCTAATGGGTATGATGAAATCTGGACTCCATAAAGGTCTTGTTCATTTTAATTATTTTCCTGATTTTACTCTGAGTCTTCATGATCCTCACATATTAAAAGCCTTAACTTTAAACATTCAAGGCTTTGATACCAAAAAGGGCGGAAGCAAGGTAATCAAAATTACTTCAAAGAATTAAACCTTAAATCAAAATAACTTCAAAATAAAACTTACAATGTTAAAAAAGGGTGGAAGCAAGGTAATCAAAATTACTTCAAAGAATTAAAACTTAAATCAAAATAACTTCAAAATAAAACTTACAATGTTTATTGGAAGTAACTTGAAAGAATAGCTTCAAAATACAATGCTTTGATACCAAAAAGGGTAGAAGCAAGGTAATCGAAATTACTTCAAAGAATTAAAACTTAAATCAAAATAACTTCAAAATAAAACTTACAATGTTTTACTGAAGTAACTTGAAAGAGTATTCAAAATACATAACTTGAAAATAAAATTACAACAATTTAATAGCAGAGTAGGTGTAGGAGAGAAATATTGGTTTGCTCTCGATTCTAACTCTGCCTTGCAAATGACTGGAGTAGCGCATTTATAACCAATGAAGATAACTGTGAGCCTTGTGAAGAAATTTGACTGGAAAAGAGCATGATGAGGCACATGGGTGCTATTTGCTGCTTTCGGTGATTGACTGAAAGTTGATTGCTACTTTTGACTGTGTTGGATTGTCTTTGATTAATGAATAATGACTAGTAAATTTGACTTTTTTTCACTATACACAACTTTCGATGGAGACATGTGACTGATGGGGAATCGATATAGAGACAAAACAACAACTTTTCTCAAAAACAGAGTAGTGATTGAAGTTGATTTGTATATATATAGAATCCAATGGCTAATTGATTAAGCATATAGGTCTTGAGCATCTTGAAACTAGGGCCCATATGGATCATTATTGGTGGAGGCCTCGGAGGAATCTGATTCTTCAGAGGCCTCCACCAATAATGATCCATATGGGCCCCAGTTTCAAGATGCTTAGGACCCATATGCTTAATTAGTCAGCCATTGCCTACAAATATTATTTTTAAAAATATTATTGCAAATATAACATTGGCAACCATATTAGCATTTGGTGCGTATGTGACATTCTATGAAAAAGACAGTAATATATATAGCATTTTTTGTTTTGAAAATTGGTTAAGTTAGTTTGAATGACTAGCTAAAATAAAGAGTATGGTTGGAACACATAATAACTAAACAAATTAGGTAAAATAAATAGTGTACTTTTTTAACACTTTAGCTAGTAAAAAATAAAGAGTGTGGTTAGAATTGGTCTTAACCCCAAATCAATAGCAAAAGACAGTGCCTTGACACAGTCCACATTATAAAGTCCCTATAATCGCTTCGAAAAAGCACCCATAATAGCCCCATAATTGCTTCGTCAAAATTGACTTTGTAAACCCCATCAATAGGAAGCTGCCATTTATGCACCCGATCTGCATCCATTGCCACTGCAACCCTTTTATGCACATCTTGAAAATCATATAGAGTGGAGCTTGCCATACATAAGATGTCCTCAGCTTTTGTTTGGACATTTGTAAAGACAACTTTGTTTCTAGCCAACTGTACGAGCACGAAATAATCTTCTCGTATAATCCTGTTGATCAAGTTTGCACTCTTTCAAACATCGTCGCTTTACTACTTGAAAACACAAACGTGAGCTAACCGACGGGGGTGTCATACCCCCAAAATAATACAATAAAGATAACTCATATGCGGAATAAATATGAGAAATAGCATACTTTCATACATCAGAGTCTACTGTTTAACAACCAGTTAAATGCCATGTAGGCTTACATCTTTCCAAGTCATTTCTTGGTTACACAAATTGAGTCTCGCTCATTTATATCTTAAGCCATTGGCTTTACAAATACCAACATACACACAACAAAACATAATTAAGAAGCTCTTGCTTCCCGAAAGTCTATCCACTTTATTGCCTAGTACTCAGCCAAACAACAAGTGAAGTAGTACAATCCATCACTACATTACACTTATGAAATGGTAAAACCCATTGTTTGATCTTCAAATCCGAAAAGCATTCCCTGTACACATGTACAGGCAGGGGGTGAGCAAAGCCCACCGAACAATCTCATATTAAAACATTAAAAGATATGCGGGAACAAAGATACTTATACATATACGTAAAATCATATCATGTCAAAACTATATGATTTTATTACATAATCTCTTAAATCCAAGGCCTGCATATTCATATGCCACTAAGACCAATCTTATTCCATTTTCCTTCAATTCATATCCAGTTCATATATGCTACTCAATTCATGAGTTAAATTCATTACCTTTCAACAACCAAAATGAGACTACAACTCAATGGTTTTCCAATTATGCACAACACACATAAACACTTCAAACTTTTGCCATTTTACGGATATTTTGTTCGAAGGAACCGGCACCCATTTATATATAGATTTTCGGGTCTTTCACCTAGGACACTCCGCCCAACTTGCTTTAAATGGAGTCCATCCCCTTTCTCCTCCCAAATAAATATACATATGCAATGTATTTATAAACATAATCATATATGGAGTACATCCCCTTTCTCCTCCCAAATAAACATACATATACAATGTATTTATAACATGGTCATATATGGAGTACATCCACTTTCTCCTCCCAATAAACATATATATGCAATGTATTCATATTCAATGACAACCAACAATAGATTAGCATTATATCGCCTAATCCTCATACAATTTCTACAACAATCATAACTATCCTCCACTGATAGCCCAATACATTTATTTCCAAAAGATGTTCAATATCGGAATAAATAGTTTATTCAAAACTTTTGTAAGTGAGATAATACATATCCAATATCACCATCTATATCAATAACCATTCAATTTAACATATTCAATGTTAATTCCAATTATTTATACAAAATAATCATTTTATCAAATTAGGGAAAAAATCCCCATTTTCCCAATTATTGACCCAAACACCCAAGATCAACTATTTTGGTATACCAAGATTTTATATTCAAACCCCATACTCATTTACCTCATATTCATCAAAAACCCCTCTTTTCCATAAAACACCCAAATCTTAGATTTATCCAAACCACAACCAAATCTCATCATCTATACACAATAGCAAATAATTAAGCTAAAAACTATATTAGAGTGTAAAAAATCCCTACTTATTAAATATTACCATTTTGATCAAAATTCTCATTTCTCATTTCAATATAATTTCTAATACAATTCCAAGAGATAATACAACCATATCCATATTCATATAGTCTCCACATGGTAATCAACATTCCCAATTTAGTCATTTCAAGACAAATTTATAACATGTTATATATCAAACTTCCAAAGTCCCATCATTTCTCATCCTTCTAAGAAATCCCTCATTTAAATGCAACATGGTAAATTTTCACCGATAGCCAAAATAGTTATCTCTAACATATTAATTAAAAGATAACAACATGGACATGCAATCTAACAAATAACTATAACTTGGAATCTCCCATGATTCCCAACATTTAGAAACAAATCATATTCCACATTTTATCAAATATGAACAACTACACTAGTTTTCATATCACAATCACGTCCGGTAACTTCTCAAGGTCCATTTCTAACTGTGTCGGTTTTATTCCAACAAATACATTAAGTAAATAATACCGTTAATGCTCAAGAAAATATCATTTTCTTTCCAAAGTCATTCTCCAAACATTATTCAACTATGACATCTTATTTTGATCGAAAGCCCCAAAAGTAAACGTAATTCCTTTGTTTTCTTTAAAAATGCTCTTTTGGCCACAAACCGGTAAAAATTTTAAAACCAATCGAATCGAAATCCGTTTCTGTTCAAATTTAAAACATAACTCTTTCATAACCTTACAAACATATTCTAAGTTTACACTTTCGCAATTTGGGCATCAACTTTTTATTTTTCTCAAAATTTCTCTTTTAAGCAAAAAAAACACAAATTTTCTAAAAATTCTAATTAAATTATATACAACTCTAAACTCCATATAATCAAGCAAAAGTGCATAAAGAAGTGTAGGAAAAATCTTTACTTAACAATTTACACAATATTCCTCAATATCAATTTATTTTTCTCAAAAATAAATTCCAAAACTCAAAGATGAGATAAATATTTCAACATTAATTTCTCAAAATAAATTATCTAACCATAATATGATGTAGATATAATCCATACAATTATTAAATTCTATTTTCGGATTTCTTTTACAAAATTAACAATACAAAATAATTTTCCTAAAATCAATCTCAAAATACCAACATTCTTAACATTTCAACATAATTTTTCTTCCAAAAATTATCAAACAAAAATCTGAAAATATATTTATATGCAATACCTCTTATAATGATATATTTTCTCAAAATAACCCTAACATAGCTTTAATGTAAAAATATGAAGAAAGTTCCTACCTCAAATAATGAAGAAAAACAGATTTAGAAGGCACATCTTGCCCGATCATGAATCCGAGACTACCATTGTGAAGATTACGACGAGCTCTCCGACTTTCATTTACAAAATTTTTGCAAAATCTCACTCTAAAAACTCCTATTTCAAGCTCAAAGATTGAGCATCAATGGAGGAATAAAGAGGGAGAAAGAAAAAGACGTTGAGAGCAAGAAATAGTTGAACTCTCTGCTCAATTGAACAAGGAAAAAGGGAAAGGAAGGGAAATGATGATAAGGAGACAAAAAAGGGGGCCACCCCCATGGGTTTGTCTCCCAAAAATTTGGTTTCCCCAAAAATATAATTTTTGCAATAATACCTCAAAATTTTATAATATAAATTATAAAATGATATAATTTTTCTTACCACAAAATATAATATTTTGCTCACTACGAAATATACACATTTTCATTCTTTATAAAATATATAATTTTTCGCCATATGGTATACATCATCATAAAATCAACTATCAAATATTTATTATAACCCCTATATAATAAATAATAACAACTCTCAAGGTGGTTACTACCAATCACATAATTAAAAGGGCTCAAACAGTTAAACATGAGTCATTAAACAAACTCAATTTAAATTAAATCTAAGTCATGGGTCTTGAATTAAATTCCCACTCATAAGCCAAACATCACCCAACTACATATCAAATTAGACCCAACAAATCTATCCAAATCATGATCTAAACATTAAAAATTAAATAACAAAATTCTGCTATAAATTAAACTGAACACCAATCAGTCCATGAATTTTCATAAAATAAATACTCATCATTTAATTCTGAAATTTTTATCCAACATGCTAGACTCATATGGGAACGACATATAAACATTTCATAATTTTCTAAGATCAGTAACTATTTTTAAAAAAATACGAAACCGAACTGTTTTCTCACAAAATTTACATAACACTTAAATTCGAAATTTTGCTTAATTAAATTATGCACTAGTTATTTTTAAAAAAATTTCTGGGTCACTACAGGGGTATGCCGGGAACCTCCCTGATGCCTAAGTCATCAAAATAGACAATAGACACAAAAGCTCTGTGTATTCGAGAGTAAGAACTGTGATACCTGTACATAGGTCTTGTTACGAGCTTTTATAGATTTCGTGTGGCACAATCCTAATAGGACTCTTATTCTCCTAAGCAGAGCCCTCCTAGGAATCACATTCCCCAAGGATAATGCCTATCATGATAACACCCTACTCACTGCTGACCCTGTGAGCTGGTGTTTACCTCAGCTCGGTTGACGCAGTCAACCGAGCTAGCCTGTCTCTATCGTGCTCTCAACAAAACAATGATGTAGATGGTGCTATGCCGAGCTAAGCTCAGCTCAACCCTTGCTACTGATATGTACCTCGGTTGGCTATAAGACTTCCTTTTGGACAGCAAAGTAAAAGCCTTAGTGACACAACCGACTAGATCAATGTCAGCCTGCCCCCAAACCGAGCTACTGAAGCCCCTACTACAGCACATACCAGGGTCCTTAGCGCGACCCATTTTATCCATATGAATTACCTTCTCAATTGCCCCTTAATTCCATCTGTGAAACATGAGTGGGATTATTTCTACCAACCACGCTAAGGTAATCAAACTACTCGAAAGTCTACTCAAAACCACTGAGCTAAAAACCAACTCAAACAAATCGAGCAAAAATGATCAAGCCAGCCAAGCAAAAATTTACTCGGTTTTTGGGAGCTACGCCGGTCATATAGCCCATCGTCCTATGTTTCTGACGTTGTGTCCTTACTGGGACACGTGGCACACGCTGATTATCCCTTTGTATTGTGACAACCGTCACACACTGCCCAAAAATTCAAAAAGCCCCACTTTTTTACCTCTATTATATACACTATTCATTTATACGAACAGTCCCTACTGTTCATCTTCTTTGCTGCTTAACCTCACACTCAGATCCCCAAATCCTAACTTCCTACGTTCAAGCCTTGGCCTACACATCTCCCACTTTCATCATCGTTGCCAGTGTTCGTTCTTCAGATTGGATTTGGATTCCATTCCCAAATTAGTAAGTTCTTCATGCTTTTATCTATTTTTGTACACATATATTTCCGTTTTATGCCTGAAAATAGCATTTGTATACCAAAAATGCATGCTATACACACTAATAACTTACGAAACCTCTAAACTCCATACTTGCACCCGAAAACATATTAATTGGACTTTTAACCAACCAAGAATAGTTTTTTCGATCCAAAATCATATCACGACCGGACTAAGAATCTATTTGCAAACTTGGACTTACTGTGGACTGTACTAGGACTCCCATGCCCCACAAACCGGGCTTAAATCTTGCCCCTCCCACTAAATCGAGCTGAATTTACCCCGGTTTCAAAATCTTGAACTTGTTCTAGAGCTGAACCGTTCCTTGTCTCAGTTGTTCCTTAGCCGAACAAAACATAGAACGTGCCCATCATCTGTTGAGCTAGACTAGATCAGTCTTGACTTTTGCTTAGCCTGGTTTATCACTTGGGCATAACCCTTTCCATTTCCACTTTGCAGACTTGACTAGGTTTGCCAGGCACACCTTTGCACTTTGCTTCTGGGCGGCTTTGCTCGATCGAGCCTATCAAAGTCACCTCAGCACCGCGCTAGGCCGCTGTGTATACTTTACTTAAGCCACTTCAATTTTGAGCTAAATGGGCAAATACCGATTTTTGGTGAACTCGCCTGGTGCCATGGCCGAATTCCGAAAAGATTACCACATCCCAGACGACGTCCACCTTTCTCTAGCCGAGCTAGATACCACACCATAGGGCAACCTAGGTTTTGTTCCTTTTCACCGTGGTGTCCATCGTGGAGGGTGGACTTTGATTCCCAGTCCAACCTCTAATCTGCGAGTTCCTTAGACAAACCAGACTGTGCCCCACTCAATTATCCACCAACACCTATAGGATTATAAACGGCATTGCAGAGCTCAACCGTCGTCTCGGCCTCAACCTCGGTCTAGCCAAGCTATTCTACCAATATTCGCTCGGTCAGAATGACGACAATTGGGTTTACTACCTTAGAATAAGGAATGGCCAAGAGAAATTGTTAAGAAAACACCGGACAAAGACCTAAATGATAACAACTTTCTCTGGGTATCCAGGAATTTTGAAGACCAAGAAGCCTAGATACCGGGCTATAACATAAATTGGAATAAAGGAACTGCTGGTAAGAGTAGTCCGGTTTAATTTTCTCTGCTATATCAACAACCACCGTGCTAACCCTTGTGATTGTGTCCCTTGTGCATATTTGAACCAGTTTAAATCAAACTACGCCTATGCCAATCAAGCCACGCTACGAGCCGTACTATGGTATCGCCATTGAGATTGGACCGAACTACTGAACGTTCAGCCAACCTACTAATACCCTGGTAGGAGAAAAACCAAAGTAACCGACTTTCTCTTGGAATCCTTCCTAAAACTAGACCCCAACCTTCCTCAAATCAACCTAGTACCCCTAACTGAAGAACAAGAGATGGCTAAGAGAAGAGTAGTCCGGGCTCTAATTATTGAGCATGCGTTTGCCTCAACCGTCGAAGTGCAGACCGAGCTGTCCCCAACCGGTCAAGCACGCGACTGTAGACACCCCATTTTTGACCGACCTTAAGACTCAGACGTCATTGATTGAGCGCTTGGTGATCGCGCATGTTGTGCTCATTTCGATGTTTTGGAGTTCTTGGCCGAGGGCCTCACCTCCGGACCTCGGGACCCTTTTTACTTTTACTCGGTTTGTGGACTGAGTCTTGTTTTCTCTTCCCGAAGGGAGGGAGAGGTCTTGTAGACCATCTCTCAGTGGTCATAGGCTACTTTTCGTGGTCGTAGGCTACTATTCCCGTTTGGAGACTAGTTTCCAGTTTTCAGAGCCGTCAACCGTGCGCCTCGGTTTGGGACCGCTTAACATTCTCTGTTTGGCACGGTTTTTGGAACACACATTGTTTCCTTTGTCTAGAGGGACACTGTGGTCCGGGAAACCGCTTTTGTGGTCATACGCCACTTTTCGTGCTCAACAGCCAGTTTTCGAGGCCCCGGGCCGCGCGTCTTGCCTCCCGAACTCTCGTTTTGCATCCGTGTTGGTTTGTTCTGGCACGAACCTTGTTTTCCTTGTTTGGAAGGTGGTACAAGGGTGGGAGACCAGCTTTCTCCTTGGAAACCACTTTTCTCCCCGCCAGTCGATTTTCTGGTCGGGAAACTGGTTTTCTTGGTCTTTAGGCCACATTTTCTGGTTTCCCACCCCACCATTGGCTTGCTTTCAGTGTGGAGACCACCATTACCCTTGGCTGACCACTTTTTATCTGGGAGACCACTTGCCCTGGTCGGCCGACCACCTTTTCTGGTCGGCTGGTTTCCCCCTGTTTTGTCAGATTGTGTGGATGCCAGCTGTGCCAGCTGGAAGGCACAGACTGTATCCTCCATACACATGTATGAAGGATTTGCATCCAAGCTTTTAGCTTCTTGAGGAAGCTTTAGCTTCAAACCTCTATAAGAGAGGCCCTCCCTCTCCTTTACACAGGTTCTGAAATTTGCTAAGGCAAAAAAATATATATCTCTCTATATCTCTACATTTTGGGTTCAAAAGTGTGTTGTTCTTGACCTATTGCACCACACCTCATAGCTATACACCTCCACCATTGATCTGAGGTTCTTGGAGGGTATTTTCAGAGGTTGAAGAGTTGGTTTTTGGTCTCAAAACTTGCTGGTTTTGCTGAGCTTCAAGGGCAACTCCTTTTCCCCCTTTTTTTAAGCTCTATCTTGATCATTCTCTTAGTCATACTTGCATGCATATTTAGGCTTTGTTGTCAACTAAAAAAAACTTCATATTTAAGTGTTTTTCATGTTTGTTTAAGGCTCTTTTGGTGTTGAGGGTCATCTACCCTCTTGCATGCTCTATTTAGCCTTGTTTTGTGCCATGCCATGAGACCTTTGTGTTGATCTTTGTTTGGCCTTTTAGCCACTAAAATCCAGTAGATTTTCAGTGGTTGGCATGTGGTTTTGAGGGCCTAAATCAGAGAGGGGAGACCCTCCCTCTCTTGGCCTTGTTTGTTTGCATTTTTGGCCTTTCAAAGGAGCACATACTTTCATACTTCCAAGGCTTGGTTCAGGCCCTTTTTGGTGAATTTTGGGACCTGCCTAGACTCTGTCTATGGCTGGTTTGGTCACCTTGTGTTTGCCTCTTGCATGTGTAGAATAATCTCTTTCATGGCTTATCAAAGTAGCACCTCATTCTTGCATGTAATGGTCATGTCTCAGTGGGTTTTTGGCCATCATTTGGCATGTCATGATTCTGTTTTTGGCTGGTTTGGTAGCCTCTCATATGCTTCATATGCTTCTAGTGTAAATCATGTTTACTAGCTTGAAATGCATGATGTTTTGGCCCTCTATTCTAGCATATTTTGGCCTTGATCCAAACTGATTTTGTTCATATTTTGGGCTGCCTTAGCTCTTTTTTGAGGCCTCTTGGTTGAATGATGCTTGCCATGCATGCTTGTAATATAATAGCATTGCCTAGCTTTGAGTTTTTGAGGTCCCTTGCATGCTTAACTTGAGGTATTTGCATATTTTGGCATTATGAGGAATGTTATTTCAGAGCTTATTTCTTGGCCATATTCTCATGTTTGTCACTCTTTCAATGTGCTTGAGAGTTGCATCATTATACCCCATTTGTGAGCCATTGCATGAGCTTCATTTTTGTGCCTTTCAAGCCATCATCTTAGTTCACTTTTGCCCCTATTATGGCCTGCATAGGGTCTATTTGGAGTTGGTTTGGCCATTTGAGCATTGCCTTGCATGCCTATAGTGTAATACACTTCACTAGTTTTGGTGCTTGAGACATTCAACATGCATTGTGTGAGTTGTTTACATCATTTGGAGTCACTTTGTTTGCCATTTCAAAGTGGGAACATGTGTCCTTGCACTCCATATTTTATCCCTTTCAATGCGTTTGGAAAGTTGTGTTTTATGCCTTAGGCTTGGGGCCATTGCATTGGGCATGTTTGCATGAGTTTTGGAGCCTTGTTTTCATCATCTTTGGCCACTGATTTGGGTGTGGCTGAGGCCCATCCATTTTGGTTTAAGTCCATTTTGCATCGAGTATGCCATTGTAGTTCATAGCATTGAGTATGCCATGTTGTCGCATGATTGATCATTGCATTGTGCATGCCTTGTTCATCTCATTGTGTATATTAGTTCCATGTGCATTGTGTATGCTAGTGTCATGAGCATTGTGCATGCCATGTAGCTTATAGCATTGTGTATGCTAATTGCATGTTTGCATGTATCCCTTGCATGTTTGCATCACTTAGTTGCATTGCATTAGGATTGCATGCTAGAGTTGCATTTGTGCATGCCATGTAGCTTATAGCATTGCGTATGCTAATTGCATGTTTGCATGTATCCCTTGCATGTTTGCATCACTTAGTTGCATTGCATTAGGATTGCATGCTAGAGTTGCATTTGTGCATGCCATGTTTGTTGCATTGTGTTTGGGATAGGAGTTAGTCCGAACACGGGAAACAAGGGATGTCTCGTACTCAAAGTGACGAAACGTGCCTCAATTCCCGGTCGCCGACATTCTTGACTACCCATGATGGAGTTGTTAGCTTTAGGTACTTGCATGTGCATTCATTTCACATTGAGTCGTGCAATTCGGCTCCTCGGCCATCATGCATCGAAATGCGTGATTGGTGGCCCGAGGGTCGAGGACTACACTTCCTTGAGCTTATGCAATGATGGGGAGAGTGGTCATGCACACATGTGTTGCGAATACTTTGCCATCCCTCTCTCTTGCCTTTTGTTGCAGAAAACCAGAAACCAGGGGCAGAAACTGGTCGATCGACCAGGTTTAGTGGCTGGCCGACCACTTTTTCTGGTTTTTCACCACAAAAGTGGTCGGCAGGTGGTCTTCAAGGCCAATAGCTAGTCTGCAGCCTTCCCACAGATTCCTAGGATGGAGTTTCAGCCTTCTGGAGCTTTGTGCAATGTTCTGAGGTCAATTGCAAATAGAGGCAAGTTGAGGTGTCGCGAGGGATTTTCGAACAAAGCATGCATGCATCCTTTGTCATTCAAAGCAGAGCTGAGGCAGCCTATTTCATTTAGTTTATATGCTTATTTAAATTGCTTACTTAGTTAATTTGTAGATTAATTAGGGTTGTGTAATAATTAGTTGTAGTTTGTTATTCATTTCGTTGTGTAATAACTAGTTTAATTAGATTAGCTTAGATTAGCTAGCTGGTTTTGTATTATTTATTCGAACTCTCCTCCGAGAGGGCAATGTTGTAAATAAGTGTGCGTGTGTGTGATGCATGTCTTCCAACCTCCATTTCTTTCTCCCTTTTATTTACCAGCTTACGATGGTTAGTTTTAGGGCATGTTTCAATTAGCATCCTTATGCTCGCATGTTTGCATCCATTCATCTGTCTTGCATGCACCGGGCTCGGCGCATCATACTAACTGCATCATATTTCAATTCCAAGTTGAATGCGTGTTATCTGTAGCATCTCATATGCCATCTTAGAATAGCCGAGCCTATCTTAGTTGCATTTTGTATGTATTGCATTAGGCATTCTTGACATAGCTAGGATCATGCATTGATTTCTAACATAGCTTTTGTTTTGGCTCGGAGTACTCGGTAAGTGTTTATGCTTTAGCATCCTCGCATGTGTGTGAGTGACTGCCATGATAGCATGCTTGCCATGAGGCTAACTGCTTATGTGATATAACTGTCTGATTGCCTGTGGGTGAAGGTTGGATTATTTGAATTGGAACAATTCATTGATTGCGAGTTTTAAGCCCACTTGAGAGTGGCAAAATCATGTTTTCCTAAGCCCACTTGAGGGTGGCGAAATCCGCATTTTAGCCTACTTACGAGTAGCAAACCGTTTTCAAAACGAATATGCAATACTTTGTTCCAACTTAGGTAATCCAGTCTATACTTGTATGCTGTGCGCATCATATAGTAATTCTAGGTTAATAACCGGAATAAGAGCACATGTGTTTTCAAAAACAAGATATCATGTTAGTAAAGGCCGATCTTTGATCGGGCGAGCAGGGGTGCTCATTGCATGACCTTCCCTTCTCGTACCCAAGTTCCCGAGCCGAGGCAACTTTGGTGATGACGGACACGTGGCCTTAGGCACGAGTCAGGGTTTTCTAAATTCCCCTAAAATAAAATATTTAGATGGCAACTCTGTATCTTGCGAAGCAGTCCATGTTTGACACTTCTTTCTAAAAATCAGTTTTTCAAAACGATTTGCCGAATTTGGACTCTTTGGTGATTTATCGATCTTGCATTGCACTTTGTGAGATTAGATTCAGAATCGTGACATTGAGTCCGAACTGTAGTGAGCCCAATGAACAAAACGGGATTTTCCTGGGACGTTCGGGCGCGTCTACAGCGACACCGTCATTGCCCTTCCATCGGCCAGAGATGCGGCGTCCCGGCCTAGTAAGCGTCCCCGTACCTCGGAAAGTCAGACGTAGCGACTTATAGACAAAGAGGAGATCGCGTTGCCAGAGGCCGTGCTCCCCGAACAATCATCAGGTGTTCACCGAGCTACCCCTCTCCTACCCTAGTGTGGACACCATCTGTTTCTTTCAAAGGCCGAGCTGTGACTACAACAGAATCCGTTTGGGCGGAGAAAGACCATCTGTTGGCTTTCAACTTGGTCAAGAGGGGCTGCCTGCCAGCTGATATGGAGCACTATGCACATTTGACTGAGCTGAAGGCGATACGGTCCACCAACAAATCCCTAATTTTGGTAATTGTGAATTCTCTATTGTTTGGTTTTTCTACCAACTTATTGCTCGGTTCATCTAACTGCGCATGCTTTGCAGGCTATGCAAAAGAACCAGATCGCACATCAGCGTGTGCTTGAGTTAAGAAGAACGACCAAGGCGGCCATTGCAAATGGCAAGGCCAAAGAGGCCGAGCTTAAAGAGCTACAAGCAAAATTCACCTGAGCTAAAAGCCAACTGGGATCAATTGGCCGTGTAGGTTTCTGCTGCTGAGGCTGATAAGCAAAAAGCTCTGGCCAAAAAGAAGGACCGTTATCTTTGTGAGCTAGCCAAGCTAGATAAGAAAAAAGATGTCGAAATAAAAACATTGCGGAAGCAAATGGAGGACGTTGAGGAGCGTGGTTTCAAGGAAGGTGAAGAGCTCTACGTCCAACAATGCGAAGTGTCCAAAGACATCTTTTTTAAATGCGGGTGGAAGGTTGCAGCTAAGAAGCTCGGCCTGTCGCTAGATTCTGAGGTATTTTTGAATCCTCCTCCTCACTTTATACCGAGCTATATGATGGACTACGTGAATGCTGTTCAGCAAAAGTTCCTACATGAGGAGGAGGAGGAGACCCTAGATCTAATTGATGCTCCTCTTGTTAATACTAACCTCGGCCTCCAGACTTCGTTGCCCGCTCGGTCAGAATTGCCCAACCAAACCATGCCTAGCCTGATTGATAAAGCGGCCACGACCAGCTTAACACAAGAAGGTGAGGTTAGGGTTGGACTGCCAGGTGGTGAAGTTTGCAGTGATTTGGACGCTGAGCTTGATGACATTTTTGCTTGACAAAGAAGAAAATTTTTTATGTTTTCTTTTTTGTTTTGCCATGTAACTGGGCTATACGCCCCACCTTTTGTAATTATCTTGCAATCAATGAAAAAACTTTTTTATATTTTTTGCTCAATCATTGCGCTTTTTTTTTTTTTTTTTGTAGTGTACCACCCTTACTACATGCTTAGCTGGACTAGTTTAGCTTGGCCTTACCTTATCCTACCCATCTTTTCTTGGCCGAGACACTTATCTCGTACAGAAAAATTTTAAACCTCTTTAACTGAGATTTTTGCCTCAGTTAAGGAAAGGAAAAAGTTGGTCACACCTGCCAACCTTCTAGCAAAAATCCTTATCTCGGCTAAAGAGTACTAAAATGTTGGTCAAACTTGCCAACCTTCTTGAGCTTAGATCCTTATCTCAGCTGAAGAAAAGAAAAAGTATTGGTCAAACCTGCCAACCTTCTTTAGTCAAAATCCTTATCTCAGCTAAAGAATGCAAAAGTGTTGGTCAAACTTGCTAACCTTCTTAAGCCTAGATCATTATCTCGGCTAAAGGAAGAAAGCTGCGTTAGTCAAACCTGCCAACTTTCTTGAGCCTAGATCCTTATCTCGGCTAAAGGAAGAAAAAGTGTTGGTCAAACCTGCCAACCTTCCTGAGCCTAGATTCTTATCTCGGCTAAAGGAAGAAAGCTGTGTCGGTCAAAGTTGCCAACTTTCTTGAGCCTAGATCCTTATCTCAGCTGAAGAAAAGGAAAAGTGTTGGTCAAACCTGCCAATCTTTTTAAACCTAGATCCTTATCTTGGTTGAAGAAAAGGAAAAGTGTTGGTCAAACCTTCCAACTTTCCTGAGCCTAGAACCTTATCTCGGCTGAAGTAAGAAAAAAGTGTTGGTCAAACCTGCCAACCTTCCTGAGCCTAGATCCTTATCTCGGCTAAAGGAAAAAAGCTGTGTTGGTCAAACCTGCCAACTTTCTTGAGCTTAGATCCTTATTCGCTGAAGAAAAGGAAAAGTGTTGGTCAAACCTACCAACCTTCTTAAACCTAGATCCTTATCTCGGCTAAAGGAAGAAAAATATGTTGGTCAAATCTGCCAACTTTCTTTAGCCTTGATCCTTATCTCCGCTAAAGAATGCAAAAATAAATTTTGTTGGTCAAACCTACCAACCCTCTTTAGTTGCTCCCCAGTTGGGCAGTGTGTACGAACAATTTTTACAAACAGAGGAAAGAATTTTCGCCGAAAAAATGTCTACTTGTTTTATTGAAAAAGAAAAACTACAAGTGTTTTAAGAAAGAGCTAAAAATAAAATAATTTGAGATTGGCTGTGTTCCATGGCCGTGGAATAGCTCTGCCGTCCATATCTTCTAGGTGATATGCCCCTTTTCCAGCCAAGCCAATGACTCTATACGGTCCTTCCCAATTAGGTCCTAATTTTCCATCTCCAGGAACCAAAGTGTTGCCCATTACTTTGCGCAGTACCCAATCTCCAATCTTGAATTGCCTTGGGTGCACTGCTTTATTATATTTCTTGGACAACTCCTGTTGATATGAGACAATGTGTACCAGTGCCCTTTCTCTTTTCTTTTCTGTAAGGTCTAGTTCCAAGGCTATGGCCTCGCCATTCAAGTCTGGATCAAAAGTTTCGCTTCTAATGGTGGGGAGGCCAACTTCTAGAGGGATTACTGCCTCCATGCCATAAGCCAAGGAAAAAGGTGTTTCGCTAGTCGACCGCCGAGGTGTAGTTCGGTAAGCCCATAAGACGTGGGGAAGTTCCTTAACCCATTTGCCTTTTACTTTTTCCAACTTCTTTTTCAAACCATCCAAGACTACTTTGTTTGGAGCTCCAGCCTGGCCATTGGCTTGGAGATATGCCGGTGTAGAGTTATAAAATTCTATCTTGTATTCTTCGCAAAAACCCTGAAGATTTTTCCATCAAATTGAGTTATGATGTTCTGCTAGATAAACTTCTTGACGTCTTTCTCTTTGATGAAAGCGAGTGCCTCCGCTTCTGCCCACTTGGTGAAGTAGTTCGTTGTTGCAATAAAGAACTTCCTGTTACTCGGTGCAGTTGGGAGTGGTCCCACAATGCCTAGGCCCTACATTGCAAAAGGCTAAGGGCTGGTCAAGGGTAGGAGCTCTCTTGCTAGCTGATGGATTTGACGAGCGAACTTCTGGCATTTCTTGTATTTTTTGACATACTTCTCAGCGTCTGCTTGCATGTACGACCACCAATACCCTTGTGAAATGGCTCGGTAGGCCAGTAATCTTCTCCCTTGATGGCTTCCGCAAATGCCTTTGTGTATTTCGAACAAAAATGCCTCGACTTTGCTAGGATGGACACACTTCAAGTATGGTCTTGTGAAGGATTTTTTGTACAATGCTAGTGATGGGGAGAGCCAAAATCACTGTGGCTTTGCTCTGATTTTGTTGGCCTCCTTCTTGTCCTTTGGCAGGATGCCATTTTTTAAGAACACCACTATGGGGTCCATCCAGAAGGAATCTAGCTCGGCGCAACATACTTCGGTTGCTTTAGGTTCTTCAATACTTCAGGAAATCCATTAGTAAAGGGTGGGGGATAGACGTGTCTGCCATCGATGCGAAACAGGCCAGTTCATTTACCTTGCTGTTTTCTTCTCGACTGATTTGCTCTATCCTTACCACGTCAAACTTCATGATCTCCTTTCTGACCAACTCTTGATTCTTGGCCATTCTATCATCCTTTGTCTCGTAGTTACCCAAAATTTGGTTAACTACTAAGTGGGAGTCACTGTATACCATCAGCATGGTGGCTGTCAAGCGGAATGCTAACTTCAAACCAGCTAACAGTGCTTCATACTCGGCCTCATTGTTGGATGCTGGAAATCCAAGGTTGATTGCCTGTTCAATTGTCAGGCCATTTGGCGAGATGAGGATTATGCCAAGTCCTGCACCATGCCTGTTGGATGCTCCATCCACGAAGAGCTTCCATATCTCTCCTACGAATAGCTTCCAGCAAGTGGAGGGATCTGATGATGCCTTAGGATTAGGGGCATTGGTGCCGATGCTGTCTTCTTCTAAGTTGTTGTCCACCATTATGATCTAGTCCTCACTGTCTGGCTATCTTAGGACTTCACTTTCAGTCGAGTCCTTGCTTGTCGTACTGCGGTTTGCTCGTTCTTCCTTTTCTGTAAGGTTGAATGGTTTGCTATGCAATTGAGTGGCGTGCTGTGGGGGCTACACTATCCTTGCGGCACCTTTCCTCCTTTCTTCGGTTAAGTTAATCGGGCAAACCTAATGGCTTTTCGGGGAAAACACAGCCGCGAAGTCTGCTAAAGCTTACGTTTTCATGGCAGTTCTAGGCTGAAACTTTATGTCAAACTGTCCTAACTCCACCGTTTACTTCAAAATTCGCCTAGAAAAATCTGCTCTTTCAAACAAGGCTTTTAAGGGGAAGGCGTTAAAATAATTACAGTGTGGGCATAGAAGTAGTGCGACAATTTTCTAGAAGCCATCATTAAAGCTAAGGCCAACTTCTCTAATGGTAGATACCTTGTTTTGGAGCCTAACAATGTCTTGCTAACATAAAAGATGGGCAGGTGCTGTATTTCCTCAGCCTGTACCAACACCACGCTAACTGCATGTTGGGAAACTGCTAAGTATAGAAAAAGTTCTTTTCCTGGTATTGGGGTTACCAACAACGTTGGAGAAGCCATGAATTCTTTCAAGCTTTTCAGGGCGCGGTCGCACTCGTCATCCCATTCAAATTTGGCCTTCAGTGCCTAGAAGAACGACCGACATCTGTCTGATGACCAATTTATGAGTCAGTTTAGCGTTGCAGCCAGGCCTGTGAGATGCTGTACTTCTTTGACTGTATTAGGCCTCTCTAGGTCTTGAATGACTTTGATCTGAGACGGATCGGCTTCTATACCCCGGTTGGTTACTAAGAAACCAAGAAACTTTCTTAACCCCACACCAAATGCGCACTTGGATGCGTTCAGTCGTAGTCTGTGGGTTTTCAAAACTTAAAACATCTCATCTAGGTCCTTGAGATGATCCCCTTCATTCTTACTTTTGACCACCATGTCATCTATGTAAGCTTCCATTGTTCTGCCTAGCAATGGCTTAAACATTTTGGTGATCATTCGTTGAAATGTTGTCCCTACATTTTTTAGGCCAAATGGCATGACCTTGTAGTAATATAATCCCCTGAGTGTTGTAAACGACGTGACCTCCTAGTCCGATTCGCATATAGCGATCTGATGGTAACCACAATACGCATCAAGAAAGCTAAGTCGATTATGACTTGCAGTTAGGTCTACTAGTTGGTCTATTCGGGGTAGAGGGAAGCTGTCTTTTGGGCATGCTTTATTGACTGTCTTGTAGTTCACGCAAACGCGCCATTTGCCGTTCTTTTTCAATACCACTATTGTATTGGAAATCCACCTGGGATAGTGTACCTCTCTGATTGCCCCTACTTCTAGCAGGTTTCCTACTTCTTCCGCCACTATCTCTGTGTGGTGAAGTGCCGATCGGCGAGTTCACTGTATAGTTGGTCTGGCGGTTAGGTGGACATTGAGTTGATGTCAGATGAATTTGGGGTCAATGCCAAGCATGTCATACGGCGTCCAGGCAAATACTTCGATCTTAGAGGTTAAAAACTCCATAATCTCTATTCTCTCAGTGCTGGACAGAGACAAGCTGAGCAAAAAGAACCTCTCTGGGTTGTTCTCATCTATTCTTACCTTTATCAAGTCTTCCACTGCCTTTTGTCTACGAACAGCTCGTTGCTTTCTGGCTCTTCTACCATTTGTACGAACCCTTTTGCAGCCCGGCTACTGTTTACCGTTACGAAGCACTGCCTGGACATGATTTTCTCTCTTAAGACTTCTTCAATCATTCCGATTTCTTTGGGAAACCGTAACACCTGGTGGTAGGTCGATGCTACCGCTCACATGGCATGCAACCATGCTCTTCCCAAGATTATGTTGTAAGTGGATGGGACTTTCAATACCCAAAACTCCACTTGCATTGTCATTGTTCCTTCTTTGACTGGAAAAATTATCTTGCCAACCGGCCATTCTGACATTAAGTTGAAGCCGACTAAGGGAGATGTTACGGGTGCTAAGTCTTTGTCCTCAAATTTGAGTTGCTTGAAGATCTCGTAGTATATTATCTTGCATGAGCTCTCTTGGTCAATCAGGATCTGCTTGATGTTGAATTCTTCATGCGTAGAGTAACCACTAATGCGTCATTTTGAGGGCTTTGTAATCTTGCTAAATCTTTGTCAGAAAAGGTGATGACGTTTGTAGCCTCCGTTTTTTTCCTTTTCACGATAGGTTGTGCACTCAGTACCTCTCTCATGTGCTCAACCTTCTTGATTATCCCTCTGAGTTCACATACTCGTTCAGGCTCGATGATCCCATGTATCACATTGATTATGCTTTAGGGTGGACCGTCGGCTGGTGTCCTATCTGGCCTGTTGCAGTCCTGGGGGGCTGGTTGCGCTCCCCTTTCAATATACTGGTCTAAGTGGCCTGCGGCCACTAACTCCTCCAGATGTTGCCTTAATGGCATACAGTTTTCAGTTCGGTGCCCCTTTTCATCATGGAAGGTGTAACGATACCTATCATCGTAGCCCCTCTGCGCTTTTCCCAACTTGGCAGGCCGTCGAACGAAAGGTTCGTTGCGTATCTTGCTAAGAATCCGGTAGATAGGTTTATTGAACACCGTGGTGATGGCGGTGTGGACTCTCAACTTCCCAGGAGTTCTCTCCGTTGGCTTGTCTGCCCGCCTATTTTTACTCGGTCGTTCTTCCCGCCCTGCCGTGTTAACTTTTGTCGTAAGTTTTTTGTTTGTCATCACTGTTGTGCCAGATTTTGCTTTGATGCGAGCAACATCTTCTTTTACCCGGATATGCTGATGCACTCTTTCCATTAGGGCCTCCATTGTGAGGGGTGGTGTCATTGTCATCGAATCCCTTAATTTATTATCTGCCGGCAAACCTTGTTTGTATTGTGCAATAGCTAGGTTATTGGGGCAATCTCTAATCTGATTAAAAGTCTCCTAGTACCACTTGTTGTAAGACTTTAATGTTTCCTTCTCTCCCATGTCTATGGAGAGCAACTGGTCAATCTCTACTGGCGTCTTGGTGTTTATTTTAAACCTGGTTACAAATGCCTCTGCCAGTTGCGCCCATAAAGCTATGCTACCTTCTGGCAACCTCTCAAACCATGCCAAACCCAGGTCGCCTAGGCTAGAAGGAAACATGACACACATTAGAGCCTCGTTTCGTCGATATACGACCATAACCTGGCGAAAGTGGCTCAAGTACATGTAAAGGTCATACTTCCCCTCATAAGTTGTGAATTTATGCTGGTGGAAACCTAAGGGTAATGGTGCGTTCTCAATCGCCAGAACAAACGGTGAGCTCTACAACCTTGCTAACGCTTTGTTTGTTGGTTCGTAGGTAAGGCATGGTACTGGTATTCCAATCTCGACGCTCCCATGTGTTCTAGGAGCCAACCGTTGTAGAGTAGAGACCCTTCGGGGGTCACGAGCCTGGGTGAATTTTCTTATTCGAGCCCATTCTTCTAGTACTGTCCTCAGGTCTGTCGACCTAGGCAACTCCGTGTGTCTAGATGTCGTTTGGTGCGAATGCGAGAGCCGATAACTGTTTCCCTCTGTACAAGACCTTTCAGTCCTCGTTCTATTAGACCTGGAGAAACTGAAAGTCCTTGATTGTGTGTCGCCTGTCCTGAGGCTTCTACTTTCAGCTTATGATGGTGTGACTTGCATGTCACGATCTTTTGAGTGGCAAGAGTGCGTGTTGCCTTTGTGCCTTTTTTCTTCTGCCACCCCTTTGCCTTTTATCTGGCGCTTCATCGTCTCCATGTCTACTGCCATTCTTCTTATCAATTCGTCTTGTTCCCTTATGCGATCCTCTAGAACCTGAGGATCCATCATCCGCCTCTGCATGTCAGGGCTTTGAGAATGACGAGGACTTGAGCCCCATCTTTCTTGTGTGTCTCTCCGTGGGTTCCGTCGTTGGGGATAGAATTCTGTCATGGGTGGGATAAAAGGTAAACCTTCGTGCCTCCCGCCCCCTCTGGGGGTTTGCCCGTTAATAGCAGAATGTGGCAAGTCTTCATTGTGCGCCATAGATTTTAACTGAAGAAGAAACTCAATCAAAAGGTTTGTTCTCTGTGTGTGTTCCCACAGATGATGCCAATTGTACGAGCACGAAATAATCTTTTCGTACAATCCTGTTGATCAAGTTTGCACTCCTCCAAACGTCGTCACTTTACTACCTGAAAACATAAACGTAATCTAACCGGTGGGGGTATGTCGAAAACCTCTTCGATGCCTAAGTCATCAAAATAGACAATAGGCATAAAAGCTCTGTGTATTCGAGAGTAAGAATTGTGATACCTGTACATAGGTCCTGTCACGAGCTTTTATAAATTTTGCGTGATACAATCCTAGTAGGACTTTTATTTTCCTAAGTAGAGCCCCTCCAAAGAATCACATTCCCTAAGGATAATGCCTATCCTGATAACACCCTACTCACTGTTGACCCAGTGAGCTAGTGTTTACCTAACCGAGCTAGCCTGTCTCTGCCGTGCTCTTAACAAAACAATGATGTAGATGGCACTATGCTGAGCTAAGCTTAGCTAGGCCCTTGCTACTGATATGTACCTCGGTTGGCTATAAGACTTCCTTTTGGACAGCTAAGTAGAAGCCTCAGTGACACAGCAGACTGGATCAATGTCAGCCTGCCCCAAAACTGAGCTATTGAAGCCCTTACTACGGCCCATACCAGGGTCCTTAGCGCGGCCCATTTTATCCATATGAATTATCCTCTTACCAACCATATATTCCAACAGAGCATGTAGAACAACCTAATGGCAATGGGAGTCCACATCATACTCCATCATCGCATAGACCCATGACATAAAATCCGCTTTGTGACGGCCCAATTCGAGAAAGAGACAAGGACCCTCCTCCCAAACAGCATGTATTTTCGGGCATCCAAAGAGCCAATGGCCTAAATATTCAGGCTCAGCTCCACATAGGCCACAAGTATCTCAAATAAAGGTGGGTTTTTACTGGAAAAAATATCATTGCAAACTTTCCAAGCAAAGACACGTACCTTATTTGGAATTGGCAGCTTCCAAATCATCCTCCAAATCGACTTCTCTCCCAAATATCTACTTCCAAATCATAGGATGAGCGGACCCAAAAAGACCCATTGCGATTGTAATGCCAAATAAACTTATCGGGCAGGAAACTTGGGCAAAAGCCAACACTACTAATCACATCCTACTTTGAACCCCAAAAAATTTTGAGCCACTATTAAATCGAGCAATATTATAGAATTATCCATCAAAGATGAGCCTATCTTATTTGGCATATGGATGTTATTTGTTACAACTTTTGGATTTGGAAATCTGTGATAGAATGTTTGGTACAACTTCTACTTATACCTTATTAGGTAGAAATAGCTTAAATAAGCTGAAAAAAATTGATTATTTGAAAGCTATGGTGAGGGTGCTTTTAACTACTAATTTCTGATTATCAATTTTTAACTTAAAAAAAATCCACCAAATATGGTCATGTTAAGGGGTAAAGCATATCTTAAATGGGATTTGGGTTCATTTGGATAAGAAAAATATGAAATATTATCAAAATGAGGAAAGCTGGAATCTTTTAGGAAAGACATTACATACAAGATAACTAATTTTTTTTATGGAAAATTCTATACCCATTATGAGAGGGCAATCATACACTTTACTTAAATGTAATAGAATAAAATAGTATTTTTTTATCAAAATATTTATTATTATGGAAAATTCTATACCCATTATGAGAGGGCAATCACACAATTTACTTAAATGTAATAGAATAAAATAATATTTTTTATCAAAATATTTATTATTATGTTTGATTGATTAAAAAATAATAAAAAAATATATTACAAATGAAGTTATCATTCACTATTTTAAGGAAACAATTATTCCATAAAAGAATTTAAGAAATGACTATTCTGTTTTGTTTCATTTCATTTCAATAAACTAAATAGGACATAAAGGGAAACACCCAACCCCAATGAGTTGGCTTAGTAGATGCAATTGGGGTATGTGGGTATGCTCCTTTCAGATCTTAGGTTCAATTCTCACTTGATGCTTAACTCCTTGGGGCCACACCTGCAAGCTTTGCTCGATCCACTTCTTGGGGCCAAACCTACAAGCTTTACCCGATCCATGTAGAGGGCATGCTTTGTGTGTATCCTAAAATTAGTCAAGATGCATATAAACTGACTCAAACATCCGATTATCAAAAAGAGAGACATCTAATACCCAATCATCAAAAAGGGAGACACCCAAAGAATTCATGCATACAATATTATGCACTCAAATTGTTGTTTTGCTCACATTTTACGTCAACTTAGGCCCCGTTTGGGAACAGGCTAATTTAATAACTTTTTGACTATTTGGCTAAAATATGAGCTAAAAAAAACTAATATGTTTGGAATGAACTTTTTGACTTTTTACGAAAAAATGTGTAAGGAAATAATATAAAAAAATGAAAGTTTGAAACCTGACATTTTTGCCCTTGCACGGAAATCGAAGTGTGGGAAATCAATGGAGACAGGCGCAGACGTGCAGCTGCTGGCCGTTGGAACTTTTGACAAATATTTAATTTTTAATTTTTTTTTTTATACAGCAATGTACAACTACTGTACACTTTTTGACTAATGTGAAAGTAATGTCAAAGTAGCACACGTGGCCACATACATGTAATTGCAAAATCACAACCGTTGTTTGTGTTGTGATGTATTGTTAATTAATTAATTAATTAATTTTTATTTTTTATTTTTTATAATTTTAATTTCAGGATTTTGACGCCAACACATATGCAACAACATGTAGGCCTTGTTTGGTTCAAACTTGGAAAAGAAATGTAGGGGAAAAAATCTAAAAATATTATTTGGTTTAGTGGTTTTGAAAAAAAAAATTCAAAATCATTTTCTATCTCCAACACATAAATCAATCACTTTTTTTTTTTCTCCGCTTTCCTTCTGAATCACTTTTGTCTCTCACACACATCTACTCAAGTACAGACTAATATACAATCTTTTTAAATTCCTACACTCGAAAACTATTTTCAAAATATACAACCAAACAAACCAAAAAAATTGGTAAATGCTTTCTCCAATTTTTTTTTTTTTTTTTTGGTTTTAAAATTTATCTCCCAAAACCAAACCACACACACCCATACTCTTTGAAAAATTCTCAAATTTTTTTTTTCAAAAATTGACATAGGTGTACGGTCTACACACATTGTAATTTCTTTGGTGTCCATAACATAAGTGTAAAACAAATTTTGTGATGAATAAAATTCACCTTTTGTTGGTAATGTTTGTGCTGTTATGAATGCAACTTGGAAAAGAAAATTGAAATTATAGTCAATTGCGCAATATTGGAAGTAGTTTATTTATATTTTCAAATAGACGAGGCCATTTTTATTTTATTGGTCAAATTCTGATTTTTCTGTTTTAGTTGGTTGAAGAAAATTTTGGGCCATGTTCTTTACGTGTTGTAATTGGGCACACATAAGAACTTTACAGTTAATGCATGTAATATGTGTGTCGAAATTCGTTACGACAATCCGTGAAATATTGAATTTGCATTAACCATACACAAATGCGAAGTACGACAATTTCAAAAGTTTTTTTTTTAATTCGTATGACATCTTCAAATATGTAAACAGTTTAGTAGGTTATGCATATATCATTACAAAACAAGACATGAGTGATGGTTTTCACAAAACACATACTACGAAAAACATTTAAAAGCAGTCATGCTAAACAACATTGTCCAACTACCTACCATTGCGCCGAATTTGGTATAACTCCACTCTTATCCGATGACGCACCTCCGTCATTTCAACGTCCTCGTCCGTAGGCATGACGACTTCGTCTAGGGCAGCCAAATCTACGCGATCAGGAATATCGTTATACGTGCACTCTGCCGCATTTCTGATAGCAACAACTATCGCATCATCCTCGCAGTTTCTGTGTATGAAATTGTGTAATGCCATAGATGCAGCCACCAACGACACCTACACTCTACGAAAGTCAACCGAGGCATGTTGTGCAAGAATCTCCACCGCGACTTCCAAGAGCCAAATGTTAGCTCAATCACACTCCGCAATGAAGGGTGGGCACGGTTGAACAACTCATCCCGATTCCTCAGCTTGTGACATTGAAAGTGTGGTTGGTGATAGTGGCTGCCCTTATATAGTGCAAGAAATCCCTTCTTATTACTGTATCCACTTTCCACTAGATAATAGCGACCTGTGAATGTGTACATATTAATACATATTTGTTTCACGTGTGGGCAAACAAATTTAACAAGTTATGGCATTGAACAAATCAACTCTTCGTACGTACCATCTACTACAGTTGGAAAATTATATTGCGGATCCTCGATGACAATGTTTAAAATCCGGTTGTCATGTATGCTACCCTCCCAACCGCATGACACAAAGACGAAACACATATTGAAATCACACACTGCCAAAATATTTTAAGTGTGGCAACCTTTTCGGCTAAAATACGGGGCTGCTTCCAACTCCTTTATGCACGCTGGCACGTGTGTCCCATCCAAGGCACCTAAACAATCCTACACAATTCGAACAAGTAGGCAACCTATTAGTACCATGAAGTTATGCATTATAGCGTTGCATTTTTTAAGTCACATCTTTGTAGAATTTGAAATCGCACTCGAATTGTTGCATTTTTTGCGCACCTTAAACGGCAAATACTGTGGTTGGGTCTGCAGGTGGGGATCCCTCCTGTTTTGGAAATCTGCGGGCGGCCGACACTGCGCGACAGTAAACTTTTTCATTGCTTTCAAAACATTATGAAAATAGCGTGATATTGTTTCACCGGAGTGTTGGAATCTTTCTTGAAGCTCTCGGTTAGGCAAGTTTTTTAGAACATGAATGAAGATTGCAACACTCTCCTCAACGTGCAAGCCATGGTCCAGCTCAGGTACATGCAACCCGAAGTTGTTTACTAGTGTCGCACATAAACAGGTAAAAACTTGTTTGGGCATGCATAGTTCATAGCGAAATCTGCCACTATGCCCATGATACATTTCCAAAATCCATGCCCTCCCCGTCAAGATGGACGTGTGACATGGGACTTTAAGCACGTGTGCCTTGTAGTAGTCGGATGCAATTCTGTACGCTTCAACATAATTATTATTCATTTCAGTCTACCACTCGATTGCGAGCGCCGCGACATCATCACACATTTCCTGCATCCATACATCGGTGTCCTCGTCGTTTTCCATGCCTAAATCACATAACTTCAAATAAAATCAGAAGCATAACATGATAGACTACTACTCTGGCAAAATTAAACAGCAGTCAAAAGTAAAGGCTGTCAATAACAGAAATTTTATGCATAAATAATCAATTGATTTCCTTTGCTATCCTTCTGAGAGCTTCTATTGTATAGTGTTGTTCTATTAGCAATGGTGAAATCTTCAATACATTTATTTGAAGTTTCCCAACACACGTTAACACATCATATATTTTTTTTTTACTACCTTACAAAGGGTGTAACTTGTAGTAATATTTTTTTTTCCTTTTCTCTGACTAATAAGCAATATAGAAATTGCAATGACATATACAAACAACAATGTTCAAATAAAATATACAAAACTAATGACTTAAATTCTTTTGTTTTTTTTAGTACCTTATAAAGGGTCTAACTTCCACTTTTTAAGTTGAAGCCTTCAGTAAACTTCACATGTCTCTCTACAAATAGCAATGCTTTTGTTCAAATGGTGGAGTACAACTGATTTACAACCACTGTTTAATGGCCAATGAAGCTGCAAATTGGAAGAGTGTAATCAGATTCATGGTTTATTGAAATTTAAAATTTTAAAATCCAACCATAGCCAATACCCAACCAATGCACATCCATAATTTTAAAACCAGGCAAACGACAGGAATAGCATAACCAGCTCCCTACCAATTCTCCTTACAAAGCATAGTTAAAAACATCATGTCCTTGGCAAATACAAAACCAACATAAGCGAAGAGAAGTCCAACACAAAGCATTTCATAAAAAGGTAGGTCTTTAGCAAATATGAACGAAGTCCAACACATAAGCATAGTTAGAAATGAAGTCCAACACATAAGCGAAAAGAAGTCCAACACAAAGCATAGTTAGAAACGAAGTCCTTGATTGTGCAATATGCTGCAAGACTTGGAACTGTTGTCGTCCTCTCTCTGTCATGTTGCTTCACCTGGAGCTAGCCGATAATGCCTTCATCGGAAGGAATACTCATAACCATCTCCCTATTATTGGGCACCTCCATAAGCGAAATACCAAAATGGAGCAGTGGATTAGTTTGGTCAAGTCCCTGAATTTCATAAAGACATTCGACTGCTTCGGCCATAGTGACACTTTGGCCACCGACAACATAGTTTACAGTGAGTTCCTTGCTTTGTGTCTTCACCGAATTCACCAAATCATCCATGCTTGTTGCCAATGCTTCTACCCCGGTGATTCGCTTTTTTTGCACGGTTGTGACGGATGAGTGTCTCCTTTTGGTGCCACTACCTGATGCGTTAATGGTTGCAGATTTCATCAAGTTTGCCGTTTCAGAGGCACCCAACTAGTTGCTGTCCGTAGAGAAGTCGGCACTGTCGGACTCCCCTTCCACCTCCAGCTGGTTCCGCATCTTGCCAGGCGTCCAAGCATTTTTACCCGTTGCCGCTGCCCCCATGAATACACGACGCATCAACTCCTCATGATCCAACCGCTTTGTTCTGAACTTGCAACACTCTTTGTCAACCTGTAATACAATACAATGGGAGTACACCATTAGCAAAATGAATAACTTATATACATGGAGTATGCATAGCAGTAATGAACAGTTTAAGCATGCATAGTTGACGTGCTTATATATGGTTAAAAAAAAAACAAAAACAACAATATTATGGAATTGTCATGGCATGTTTCATGTTTATTTGAATGTTGTAGGCATGAACAGTATACTATAAATGAAAATATATGTTTATGGAGTATGACATCTGTTTATGGCATAGTTGGGTCGTTCTAAGTGAAACACAAAATTATGTAAACATAAGTTGAAATCGTTACCTTCTCCATTCTAGCCCACCATTCATTCGACGCATTGATCAACCCAGTCTCTTGGTCGAACCCAATTCTAGTGGGGCCTTTGCGGCTATCCATTAGCTTCGACCATGCACGCCACTCTGCCTTAAGTTGATTGTACCTATTTTTAAGTTGTTTGATGGTATGCGTCAACCCAGTTGCTGCCTCATAAGTCTTAGCCAAAGACCGGTACCCATTCAGATTGATTGACATGTGTGGCCTGTTACCTGCATCTATTTCCTTAACAACAAGTTCCAAATAGATACGTGTGTTCTCCCAGTCCCAATTGGCTTTGTGATGAGGTTTTGGGCCCTTCCCTTTCCCGGAAGGGGTACAAGAGCTGGATCGAGTTGAAGTCATGCGACTATAGAACATTATAATTTGCGTAATATATTAGTTGATCATTGCATTACTTGTAGTTATGTTAACCATATATTATTATGAGCCTTCATTACGTATCGCAGTATTAAAATCACACGGAGAAGAAATATATTACATATGGAAAGCATAGTACAGTAACCAGCTACACACGGATACATATATCACATACGGAAACCATAGTACAGTAACCATCTAAACACGGATACATATATTATATACGGAACAACAAAATAACGACGATGATGGACAAAAAACATGTCACAACTTTAAGTACACGCATACTCTGTTCACTGTCAATCAAACGCGCCTCAAAACGACGAACATTGTCTCTGTCATTTTCAGGAGCCGTTTGTCAGCCATATTCGTCACACCACCCAATCCAATTGACACATGGCTGAGGTTAAAAAAATTATGAAATTATTAGTGACGGTTTGACAAGGTAATAATCCCAAACAAGGTGAAGGTGCTTGTACTCACCACTCCACGAGGGCATTGGTAGTACGCATGCCCTGGATTTTTGACGGATCGAGAAATCTTGACCACACAATGCCCGTACCCACAAGCACACATAGGGCCTGGTTGTGTTGATGTCGCAGTCGACATAAACGAGGCCATATAGTCTGTGATGACTTGTTTGATGACATGACAAGCACAACAAAACAGGTAAACGGGTGTGACACTTATGGTATGGGATAAGTTTGTTGTGTAAACAAGTTTCTTGTGTTAACACCTTTTGTCAGTGCACATCATTTGTTATGTCCATAACAAATAAAGAAATGATTAACTAGAAAAAAAGTATTTCAAAAAAAGATTAATTGAAAAAAGAAGTTAATTGAAAAAATCAACCAAAATTAATTTATTTTGAAAAAAATTGAAAACAAAATAATTGGGAACAAAACTATTTCAAAAAAAGATTAATTGAAAAAAATTTTACGGTCCACACAAAATTAATTGAAAAACATTTATTTGGGACAAAGGTAACTGGAAAAAATTGAATTGAAAAAACATTATTTGGAAAAAAATTAATTGCAAAACAAGTAATTGAGAAAAAATTATTTGCAAATTAATAATTTTTCAAAAAAAAAGTAATTGAAACAAAATTATGTGGAAAAATAAGAATTGAAAAAAACAATTATCTCCCAAAACAAATAATTGGAAAAAAATTAATTGAAACAAAATTATTTGAGAAAAAATGAAAAAAATTAATTGGGAAAGAAAAAATTGAAAAAAAAATAATTGGAAATAAAATTTTAAATGAAACAAATTTATTTGGAAAAATAGTAATTGAAAAAAACAATTATCTGCCAAACCAAATAATTGAAAAAAAAGTAATTGAAACAAAATTATTAATCCCAAAAAAATTAAAAAAACATAATTGGGAAAAAAATATTATTTGAAAAAAACAATAATAGTGAACAAAAATTTAATTGAAACGAATTTATTTGGAAAAATAATAATTGAACAAAACAATTATCTCCCAAACCAAATAATTGAAAACAAATTAATTGAAACAAAATTATTTGAGAAAAAATGAAAAAACTTAATTGGGACAAAAAAATATTTCAAAAAAAAGTTTTGTTTTGTTTATGTTTTCTTTACTTGGTGCAGAATTTATGAATCCCTATTCGTACAATTATATTTCTAACTGGGAAAGAGTAAAAACCAATTGTTATGTACAAGAATTAACGTAAACACACCAACATACAACAAAATGTTTTATCAAACTCTAATAAATTATGTTTTCCCTAGCTATTCATGTACAATTTTATATTTGTTTTCCGTTAACATTCTAACTTGGCAAACAAATTTGTACAAGAATTAACACAACTAACCAACATAGAAGAAAAAAATTGTATCCAGAAGTCTTGATGAATGATAAATACACATGTTGAAGGAAAAATGATATCCATTACTTGTACATATACATCACTTGAAAATACAGACATTATTGGAAAAAATCAACATAAATAAATAAAATAATTCAGGAATTGTTAACAAGGACCAACATATATATAGTTTTTGATCTGCTAGAAGGAGCACCATATTAGCACGTTGTGTCGAAAAATAAGAAAGCCTCAAGCAAAAAAATCAAGACCTTCTAGGTTTTCGTGAATTTAAAATATAGCTCCATCAAATGCATAGTAAAAAACCAACATTACCTTAAACAGATTAAAAATCTTTTGTTGAAGTACATTGTTTATGTAATAACCCAACCCTCTTATATGCTTTCTGGTATACTTTCCATCTCATATTATGTGCATTTATCTGGGTAATGTGAAATTCCACGTGAAATTAAGTTTAATTGTGTGAATTATCTGATTATGAATTTCTATCTGTCAACTATGAGAAATATCTGTTACAATTGTAATGTTTGGAGCGGTAATTGGAAGCCTTAGAAACTTGATAATCTGAAATTGAGTTTATATTTGAGATTAGCTTGATTTTTAAATCATAATAAGAATTTTTGTGCAAATCTGATCCGGAATGATTAAACTGATTAATTTTTGTTTTAAACAACTTTTATATATATCTATCTATCTTTTATGCTCTTAACTTGGCAAGTCCCTCCAAAAATATCTTCTGAGAGAGAGTGAGGAGGTTGAGAGAAAGAACCATGGGAGAAGAGTTCATCAAGGAAGAAGATTAGGTAATTGAGAGGGTTTGTAGAGATTTGAGTCAAGATATGTATGAACCACCTTAAATCACCTCTTTTGCAACTCTTCTTTGATTTAGTAAGAATTTCTCTTACCTTCATGCAATCTAGGGTTTGTAATTGAGATTAAGTGTGTGGTAATTGTTCAATTAGAAAAGTATTCTTAGCAATTAGTTGTTTTGGAGGTAATTTAGGTTATATGGAGGAATTGTAACTTATTCCTTGAATTCTCATGTTGAAACTACATGTTTGTACATGTATATTGTTTGTATGTTTAAGAGAGTTGAGTTGGGTTGTGAAATTGAAAAGGATTAACTTCATTGAGTTTGTGACCCATGTTATTGTGATGTGAAGCCAATATATTGCATTAATTTCCCCTATTTTATGCCTTATTATGTGCCTATCAAGTTGTGGGAATGTTTTGCTTCGGATTGCACAAAACAGGATAGAATCACCGCACGTGCGGGGCTCACAGCCGCACGTGCGGAAAACAGGAGATTGTGGGACTGAGGCTACTGGAATAAAAGCACGTGCGGGGCTTCATAGCCGCACGTGCGGGGCCTCACAGCCACACGTGCGGCCCATGTTGGAAATTTCTGTCTGCTCTGTTTCACCTATTTGACCCTCTGATATTGTTGAAATCTGTATTTGATGCCTTTAAATGTTTGTAAATTTATTCAAAGCGAAATGAATCAAAAAATAATTTAAAAAGGAAAAGGAACTAATGTATGAGTTGTGCATGTGTGTAGGCCACATACCGAAAGAAGCTGCCGCTCCACCACAGCACTGTGAGTAATAGTACTGTAGTTGTACACTTTACTTATCGCTAATGATTATTATTAGCACTCTGTTAATCGCAAGTCAACAGTGTGAACTTATGTGAACGTTGAAAGAATCTGTGTACATCTGTATGACTCTGAGACTAGTTTATTCTGTTGATATCTGTTAGGCCTAAGGCCAATCTGTGAAATCTGTTAGGCCTAAGGCCAATCTGTTAAATATGTTGGGCCTGAGGCCGCTCTGCTAAATCTATTGGGCCTAAGGCCGTTCTGTGTGATACTGGGCTTGAAGCCACCCTGTATTAAGATTGGGGCCAAGGCCGTTCTGGAAATATTTACAAGAAAAGATTATCCATGTGACCTCTGTCCTTATATACATTATAATTCAAGTTTATTCATTAAATTATTTAAGTACTATTATTCACTGAGCCTCGCTCACTTTATGTTATGTTTGTCTCTGTAGGCAATCAACCTGAAGGTCGGTCTTAGTCCAGCTTTGGCCACTCCTTTCTGGTCAAGCAATGTGAAGAAACTTATGTGTTTTGTGGCGTTCCCTTAGTGACCCCTAGTTTGGTCTTTAATCTTTTGATTGGTCGTGTATAACCTTCTTTACCAACATTTTTCTTGTATGCCCCCATGGGAGGCTGGTTCTGTACATATGTCCATATATGTTATTGTGTGACTGCAAATATCTGCTTCTCGTTTACTTGTCTATCATATTTGGAACTGTTTAATGGCACATTGAGATCCTGGTACATAGGTATGAGCTCGATGGATATTAATTTATATTATTTTATGTTATTAAATGCTTCCGTTTAGGCCCCATATGTTATATGTATCGAATTAATTGTTCGTTTCTGAGGTGATCATGCCCAAACTTTTAGGGGCGGGTTTGGGGCGTGACAGTTTAAACACTGAGACATATGCAAGATGAGTTTGTTGTGGAAAAGAAGTATGATTCGTTGTTTTTTAGTGACAAATTTTGTTTACCCTCCCCCCTCTTTTTTCATTATGGGGATTGAATCCACCTTACTCAAAAGATTAACAGAGAGAACCAGACTGCCACATAAACAAAAGAAAATGACCAATTATTCACCAACTTTATTGTGATGTGTTCGTAGAAATCACTATGGTAGCATTTGTAGCTAATTTCACCAAATTCACACGAATAGTATAAATGATAATTTCATGTCAACGTATTCAACAATTATAACCACAGAGACAGACAGAATACTTAGCATCTACCTCTGACACCAACCCAAAAAACCCAGAAACAGGTCGCCCAATCTCGCCTCCAAGCTTCTCAAGACCCAATTAAAGACTATAACCTAACATCAAAATTTCATTTTCTCTTCATCTTCAATGAATTTGGGTTGGAAAGAAGTTGGGTTGGAGATTTGAGTGATTGCCGTAGTCATTTTCTGTTTACCACCCTTTACTCTCTCTCCCCCCCTCTCTCTCTCTCTCTCTATAGCAAACTTTTCCGTTTCTTTTGAGTTATGATCCACTATATGACAGATGCACTGTAATAAACAACAGGAAGTTAAAAACATAAAGAAAGAGTGACACAGGACTAGCTTTTAACCTCCACTTCAGTCTTCCCACTCCTTACCCCTTTTGGAGTTTGCTTATCAGTATGGTAGTTATAGAAGTGTTTCAGCTCCTTTGAACTTCACACGGACACGAACATCAGCTCTTTCTAATTTTTATTTTATTTTATTTTCTTTTCTTTTCTCTTTCACCTCAGAAAAGGGTGGTAAACAGAAAAGGTAAACAAGGTAAATTAAGAATATAACAAGAGTTAACAACTAATTTTTTTGTTATGCTCTATTGTTCTGTGTGGTCCAACACACAACTACAACTACAACTACAACTAGACAGAGAAGGTACAAAATTAAAGAAAGAGAGAGGCCCCACTCCCATAAATTGATTCATCAGTCCTTTTACGTATGCATTATGTATTGTTGTAAGTAATAGTAGTAGTAGTAGTAGTATGGTATTGATGATGACAATAATCTTGAGGAGATCTTCCTTACAGATCTTTTCTTCTGTTGTGGGTATTGTTTGGCTATATAGCTAGAGGACTTTTTCTTTTTTGTATATGCTCTATCTCAACCTTTCTGCATAATATGTTCAAATTGGCAAGTGGTGATACACATACACACACACAGCGAGAAAGACAAACAGAGAGCGAGAGCGAGAGATATCAGACTGTTGACATATACAAAAACCAGAGCAGAGAGCATGATTATGAGATCCACACCCCCCCCACCAACAGACAACCCGCAATATTGCTAAACTGCTCTCGGTAGGTGAAAGAAAGCCCTAAAACCCCGAACATGGTACATAAGCGAGTTTCTGCAAAAATTTACCCAACTCGAATGTTGAAGACAAATTGAAAAACGACAATGGTTAGACAGAGCGACAGACACACACGCATACAGAGAGAGAGAGAGAGAGAGAGAGAGAGAGAGAGAGAGAGAGAGAGGGAGAGAGAGTTCATACATACATACAAACCAAACAGAGCATACGACGTTTGGGAACATAGCGAAATAGAAACAAGAGAGGCTAAAGAGAGAGAGACAGAGAGAGAGCAAGAGCATACCTGCAGTTGGGGGGATCATCGGAGGAGGGACTACTTTTCCGTTCGCCTTGGTTCACTATTGTCGTCACTTGGTTCCTCTTTCTCTTCAGATTAGAGCTTCTACTATGATCCAGCCTTGAACGAATGGCCCTCTTCATCTTTACTGTTTGATGTAGCTGAATAGCTGTAGGTACTACACCCTATGTGAGAATAGCTTTGCAGATATTCCCATCAATGTTTGACATAAAGCCAAGGGTGAAAACGATATAAACAAAATGAGGGAGGGGCAAAACGGTCATTTTACACTACAGTTGGCAGCCTTCACGTGCAGCTACTGTACATAGGTTTTTATGGTGACTTTTTGACTTTTTAGGTAACTTTTTGATTTTTTGACTAAAAGGGAGGGTTCCCAAACGGGGCCTTAATATTGACCAAGTATTACAATGTCCTTTGGTTGAACATCTTGACCAAATAATTTTTGTTGTGCTTTCATATAGCGAACTAGAGATCTTCACCGTCGAATTTGTGCTCATCTTCTCGGCTCACATTCTCTCTTGACTAATTATTTAAGTATCATAGTATTCTCGGATTGAACAACCTCACTAGATATCAAATTTTGTTCTCTTTTCATCTACATCATTCTTCAAGTATTCTCGGATTGAACAACCTCACTAGATATCAAATTTTATTCTCTTTTCATCATATGATTGCTGAGTAACGTGGGATTACTCTCACCAGCAACACAGCAACGGTATACAGAAATGTGTACAAAAATTGGCACACTCAACTCAATCACAAATTGAAATTGTTGTTATCTGTAACAGAAATGATGATAAATGTCATACCCATGTATGTTTCCTAATTAATGTAGGACCCACCATTTATCATTCCTTTTCATAAATTTTTTTTTTTTCCTCTTTCTAAATTCAAAACTTGTTTCAATTTATAAATTTTGAATTCAATCAAACTTTTTATAATTTTATCTATGTTACATTGTGTGTATCACCACTTCTACTATAAATAAGTCATGCAGAATCATATAATAATAATATTTTTATAATTATAAATTATAGTGATGAGTTTTTTGATTTCTAATAAATAAATACAATTGAGTCATAGCATTGTTATGTATAATTTTATTTGTATAGTGTTATTATTTTTAAATATAATAAATCTTACATATATATAAAACATTTGTTAATTATGTGGATTTATTTAGGTTCCATTTGAGAATTGACTATTTTTGTTGTTTTTTTTATTTTTTATGAAAAAATATACAAAAAAAAAAAGAAAAAGAAACAGCAATGTGACAATTTATAGTCACTTTTTGATTTTTCAATTGAAAACCCAACTCTCCAAACAAGGCCTTAGAAAGAAAATGAACAGTAAAATTCATCCCATTATAGTATCTGTTTGGTATCTTGACTTTTTTAGTGGTTTTTTTTAACTTCTTTATGAGATAAAAAAAAGTTAGTGTATTTGAAATATTTTTTTTAATTCAATAAATAGTTATAAGAAATGAAATAATTAATTAATATGTATAATATGACATTTTAATTTTTTTTATAATTTTGTTTTTGCTTCTTTAGCCAAACATCACAAAGCAAACCGAGCCAAGTTGTCACTCACCTATCATCTTCTATACATTCACAAATCATTTCAAGACCATTATCTTAATTCAACTTTTAAAAGTAATAGTATACAAATATAAAAGATATATAAAAACAATTCTCCCCGTCTTATTTTGTTGGTTCATTTTTTTATTTTAGTTTGTTTTAAAATATTTGTTCACTTTTTATTTTGAGATATTAAATTCTGTTAAATTTTCAAATTACCCACTATAAATTATTATAAAAATATTTTTAAATTCAAATAAAAAGGCAATAGTGGAAAAATAAAATTTAAAATTTGAATGAAAATATAATAATTACACACCTCTTTAATAAGTTAGTTTTTTCATAATGGACAAACAAATGAAAACGGAAGGAGTATAATGCTGTGGTTCATTTTTCTTTAAAGTAAAAGCAAAATATCTACAAATATTTACGTTTTCTAAATAAACAATAAATGTCATAAGATTAGACTCCTAAAAACACGAAACAAACGTAAATATTTATTTTAAAAGTAAAAGCGAAACCAAACGTAAACATAGACGTAAATATTTTTTAAAAGTAAAAATAAAAGCTGATATTTAAAAAGTTTTGACTCTATTTGGTTTAGTTTTTTAGAAGAGTTTTGAGTTTTATATTGTATTTTAAAAGATAAATTGTTAAAAAGTATTTTGAAAATTAAAAATTTGTTTAGTTATGAGTTTTGAAAATAATTTTGATACGATTTGTAATTTTTAAAAAATTTTATTTTATAGTTAAATAGATGGATGTAAGAGAAAATTTAATTGATTGATATGTAAAATGTGAAAAATGAGAGAGAAAAAATGATGGATTAATTTATAAATAAATAAATAAAAGAAAAGGAGAGAGGAGAGAGAAAAAATAATTTTAAAAACTAGAAAATCAAACATATTTTTTGATTTTTTGATCCAAAAGTTAATTTAAAAAAACTAAATCAGACGGTACATTTGTTTTATTTTTTGGGAGATTTTTTCAAAAATTTTATTTCTAATACTTATATATCAATTAGTCCAAGTTAATTTCTAATAACCCATTTAGTTCTACGACTATCCAAAAGATCAAAAATCCCAACTTTAGATTTAGTACCAAAAATAAAAAGGGGTACTTACCAATCAGTCCTATTAACTAGACTTATTTACTTATAGGTCCTAACTAATAAATTTAACACTATAAAAATAAGAGATTAATAAATTTATCACTATAAATTTATTCATAAAAATAAAGAGACTGATAAATTTATCACTATAAATTTATTCATAAAAATAAAAGATTGATAAATTTATCTTTATCACTTAATAAATTTATCAATAGGACTTAATGGGTAATAAGTCTCAAAAGTAGGACCTATTGGTAGTTTACCCAAATAAAAACTACATCAATATTTTAGGAGAAAATACTCTAATTTGAATACTTATCCCACTTGAATTAGAATCTATATATTAGGAGAAAATCATGGAAACTAATAAATATCCTATTTAAAATTTACAAATTATAAATATCAAAAATCTCTAAAATTATCACATCATTAATTGATACACTAATTAATATACCAATTGATGTATATAGCATTATTCTTTTTAAAATTATGGAAGCTAATAAATATCTTATTTAAAATCTTATTTTTTTAACATTATGGAAGCTAATAAATAAAATCTTACCAAAATATAATTTGAATTTTCATAATTTACAATTAATATACAACTACCGTTAAAAAAACTAAACTCATATAAATGTGAACATCCACACTGTAACGTAAAAACGTAAAACAAATTGAAAAAAGTAAAAATCAACTATTTCAATTGTTCAATGGTAACAAAAAAATGATTATTCAACCAACAAGCATAATAACAAAAACAATAAATATACAACTAACCTTCGACCAAAATAAAATCGATATTAAATTACAATGTGACTATTCACAGTTTACAATTAACATATAGCTAGTATTAAAAAAACTAAATTCATACCAATGTAAATATTCACACTGTAACATGAAAATAAGAAACAAAATTGATAAAAGTAAAAATCGACTATTTCGATTGTTCAATGGCAATAAAAATGATTGCTCAACTAACAAATATAGTAACAAACAATATATAACAAATCATAAAACAATATATAAAAAATCATCAAATAATTCATACATATTGAGGCACTTTTTAGAAAAATCTATATATAATCAACTCCGACATAATACTGGTGAATAAACTATAAAATATCGATGACTACACAAATCGGCGAATAGATTACGGTTTATATGTAATAATGGCAAAAAATAATTGTTCATCGATGGTTTACCATTATCGCTGTTGCGAGTCTTTCATCATCTTTATCATTGATGACTTGATGTTGGTGAATAAACTATAAAATATCGATGACTACACAAACTGATGAATAGATTATGGTTTATGTATAACAATAGCAAAAAATGATTGTTCATTATCGGTTTACCATCATCTCTGTTGTTAGTCCATCATCATCTCTATCATCGGTCTACATATACAATTAACTTTTTTTTTTCCAAATGTTCTTCCATGGCAAGATCTTATTGTAAAATAATATGGTGAAGGAAGCTTTTTGATAAAGCGAATCCCTCACATTGAGGCAAAGAAAACATTAAAGGGTTGTTTGGGGTGTCCCAAATAAGTGCACTTTTTATTTTTTTGGACTAAAAAATTGAGGAAAAAAATATAGATGTTTGGGTTAATTTTTTAACTTTTTATGAAAAAATATGTATTAAAAAATTGTATAAATTAGTGTGTAAGGGAAAATTAAGATTGAGAGTTTTTGATTTTTGGTTATTAGTGATAACTTTTTAACTTTTTGAGTAACTTTTTGACTTTTTAACTTTTTTTCAACCTGCCAAACTTGATCTAAGAATAATAATCTTCTATATTTGTATACAATATTTAGTAAATATTTGTATACAATACTTAAGGTATAATATTTATTAAGAATATTTGTATACAATATTTATTAAGAATAATAATCTTCTATATATCATAAACCAGTTATATCTAATAAATATTTTCTCTCTCCTATATATATATGGTATAATATTAACAAAAGTCTATAAGGATAAAATAATCCACAAAATACTTCTAATATTAGAAAAATAATCTATTGAAATATAAATTCAAATGTATAAGATTAGATGGAACAAAAGAATAGTTTGTGGACTTATTGGGTTATAAATTCTCTAAATGAGATTATAAATAAATTTCTCTTATTTTTGGGAAAAGACTCAGACCCCCACTAGAGGTGACCCCACCACCTGGTGAATTGTGATTGGCCCATATATATATATATATTTTTTAATCCCCCTATGGCTGCCCCCACGTGTATGTAGGGGTGCTGGGGTCACTCCCACTGGGGGTCTAGATCACTGCACCTTATTTTTTTTTACCTTTAGTGATTTTTTATTAATTTTATGTTAGAAAAATTATTTTTAAATCTCGTATAATCTAAAAAGAAGAAGAAAAAAAAAAAAAACCAAAACACAAAAAAATAGTCAATTTTTTTTTTTTATATTTAAAGTAAAATTTTCAATATATATATATTTTACTATTGAAAACTAAAGAAACCAATAAAAATTTGTTAAAAAAACGCAATTACCAAACCTACACCCGATGGCCTTGTTTGGCAAAGGCTAGAATGGCCAATTTTAGGCTAAAATTCATAAAAAGATAAAATAGGTTAAAATAGTTAATAAGATAAAATATCATATCAAATCTATAATTATTTTACTTTTTCTCTCACAAATATCACATCTAACTATAAAAAAATCCAACCATCTTCCCAAAAACAAAAATTTTAACATCATAAAATAACCAAAAACTAAAATTTACTAAAATAGTCAACTTTCCAAACAAGGCCCATATTTGAATCCTATATAAGAGCTAGCTAATACCTTCGGCTTTCAACAACATTAACACCATTGTCTATCCCAATCAACTCTCTTACCCCATAATGAAGAACTTGATCTCTCTCACACTACTCACCTTCCTTGTAGCCTTCCTTTCACCATCAAACCAACACAATGTTTCAGCTCAAGCAACTTCTTTGATAACCACAACATGCCAGAAGACACCCTTTTATCAACTCTGTGTCTCAACTCTAACCGCAGACCCCAGAAGCAGAAGCTCAAATCTCGCAACTCTAGGCCTCATTGTAGTTGATGCTATCAAGGTCAAATCAACTTCTACTTTAACCCAAATCAACAAGCTCATAAACTCCACTCCACAGCTGAGAGGTCCATTGAAAAATTGTGTTGATTTGTACAATGGTATTTTGGGTGTTATCCCAACTGCTGTTGAGGCCTTGACTAAAGGTAATCCAAAGTTTGCCGAATCAAGTATGGTTGATGCTGCAAATGAGGCTGATTCCTGTGAAAAGAGTTTCGCCAAATCTAAATCACCTCTGAGTGATATGAACAAAGTGGTTCATGACCTTTCTGTGGTGGCTACAGCAATAATAAGAATGTTGTTGTAAGAAGAATACATTCTCTCTTTCTATTAAAGTCATAAATGTAATGGTCTCTTCTTCTCTTTAATAAACAGATCATGTGAATTTTCAGTTTCAATTGCCTCAAATGTTTTTCTTACCAATGAAGAGTTTAGGTAGGAGATGATGTCGGGCTTTTATCGCTCAAAAATGTGTCCATTTTTTTGCTGAATTATGAATATTTGTCAGTTGGTAAAAATTACGAATGTCAAAATAATGGTGTGCAACACGAATTGGTGTGCAACACGAATTCTTGTAATTTTTTTTTTTTTTTTATCAACAAAAAGAAGACAATATTTTATTAAAAATAATAAAACAATACCAAGGGTTGGAAAAAGAAACAGAGAAGCAAAAGTTGCCAAGATGATAGAAATAACTATTCCATTCTATATAAAGGATTAAGGAATAACTATTAAATCGAGCAATAATATAGAATTTTCCATCAAGGACAAGCCTATCTTATTATTTGGGATATCTTAAGGGGTGAAGCATATCTTAAAAGAGATTTGGGTTCATATACGAAATATTATCAAATGAGGAAAGCAGAAATATTTTAGGAAAGACATTACATACAAGACAACTAATTTTTTATGGAAAATTCTATTCCCATTGTGAGAGGGCAATCATACACTTTAACGGAAATGTAATTGAACAAGAGGGAGGCATCTCTCTAGTTCACTGTGTAGATTAGAATGTATTGTTAGATCCGTAAGGTTTATTATAGGTTTCATTTCGATAATCTGAACCATTCAATGTATAGAGCTTATCTAATATTTCATGCCTGTAAAAAATTACGTTGACTAAATATCGGTAATCCCTTGATCGGAACACATTTTTGAACAAATAGGAAAAAAATAAATAGATAATCAACAAATAAAAAAAAGTTAATAGATAAATTAAGAGGTAAAATCGAAAACAAAATATCCTTCAAAACAAATAAAATGACTTGTCACCAAACTATTTCATAAAGGATGAATCTCTTACCAACAAAAAATATCCACTAGATTGCCTTATACCCTCCTTAGTTTAGATTTTTCAACAATTATCTTTAATTTTATTTATATAGCGTTATTATTTTAAAAAAATAAATCTAACATGTATATAAAACATTTGTTAATTATATGAATTTAAAAGAAAAAGAACAGTAAAATCCATACAATTTTATAGTGTCCGTTTGGTAATTTGGCTTTTGTTTAGTAATTTTTTTGGCTTTTTAAAGAAAATTAATGAAATATTCCTCTCTAACTTTGGGTAGTAGGAAATGTC
The DNA here is from genome assembly GCA_036172215.1 of Camellia granthamiana. Taxonomy (NCBI): domain Eukaryota; kingdom Viridiplantae; phylum Streptophyta; class Magnoliopsida; order Ericales; family Theaceae; genus Camellia; species Camellia granthamiana. Next base: position 158,213,381 of record CM069907.1, on the reverse strand, counting down.
TAATATATATATATATTTTCTTTATTTGTTAAGGTCATTCAATAATATTATTAGAAAAATTTTAGCTTGTCACAAAGAAATTTCTCTGTGAGGAATCGGAATTTCTTTTTGTGAAATTGTTGAGGGATCCTAATTACTATAAAAATATTACAGGTCCTTTATCTTATAAAATTCCTAATATCAGGAATCTTAAACAAAAAATATTATTTTTTTATGAGATGAAAAAGTTAGTGTGTTTAGAATAATTTTTTAATTCAATAAATAGTTATAAGAAAAGAAATAATTAATTAATATACAATATGACATTTTTATTTTTTTTATTTTTAAACTTTTAATAACTTTTTTACTTTTTTTAAACCAAAACATCACAAAGCAGACCCAGCCAATGATCTTCATACATTCACAAATCATTTCAAGGCCTTATCTTAATTCAACTTTTAAAAGTAATAATAGTATACCAATATAAAAAGATATATTGATAATGCTGTGGTTCAGAGACTTATCCTCTTGAAAGTAAAAACAATCTACAAATAGTTACGTTTTGTATAACAATAATCTTTTCTCATCTAAACAAACAATAAAGATATCCTAAAAACACGAAACAAACGTAAATATTTATTTTGTATGTAAAAGTAAAAACAAACGTAAAAGTAAACGTAAATATTTTTTAAAAGTAAAAACAAAATGTGATATTTAAAAAAAAAATTATTTTTATCTTTATTGATTTTTTTTATTAATTTATGTTAAACTTTTTTTTTTATAAAAAAAACCCGTTTAATTTAAAAGAATTTAAAATGAAAAAAAATTCACCAAAGACACCTTTTTAGCTTTACTTTTTAGTTTTTTTTTTAAATAATTTTTAAAAATATATATATATATACAACTATCAGAAACTAATAAAAAATGGTTAAAAAAAGCAATTACCAAACCTACACTCCACATTTGAATCCTTTATAAGAGCTAGCTAGCACCTTTGGCTTTGAACAACATCAACAATATCATCATCCCAATCTCCTCTCTTACCCCATGATGAAGAACTTGATCTCTCTCACACTACTCACCTTCCTTGTAGCCTTCCTTTCACCATCAACCCAACACCCTCTTTCAGCTCAAGCAAACTCTTTGATAACCACAACATGCAAGAAGACATCCTTTTACCAACTCTGTGTCTCAACTCTAACCTCAGACTCCAGAAGCAAAAGCTCAGATATCTCAACTCTAGGTCTCATTGTAGTTGATGCTATCAAGGCCAAATCAACTTCTACTTTAACCCAAATCAACAAGCTCATGAACTCCACTCCACAGCTGAGAGGTCCATTGAGAAAGTGTGTTGATTTTTATAAAGGTGTTTTGGGTGTTATCCCAACTGCTGTTGAGGCCTTGACTAAAGGTGATCCAAAGTTTGCCGAATCGAGCATGGTTGATGCTGCATATGAGGCTGAATCTTGTGAAAAGAGTTTCGGCAAATCTAAATCACCTCTGAGTGATATGAACAAAGTGGTTCATGACCTTTCTGTGGTGGCCACAACAATAATAAGAATGTTGTTGTAAGAAGAAGACCCTCTCTCTTTCTGTTTTGTCATGAATGTTATGGTACTCCTTTTCTCTTTAATAAATAGATCTTGTCAATTTTCAGTTTGAATTGCCTCAAATGTTTTTCTTACCAATGAAGAGTTTAGGTAGGAGATGATGTCGGGATTCTATCACTCAAAAATGTGTCCATTTTTTGTGCTGAAATATGAGTATTTGTGGTGTGTATTATGTCAATTAATGGTAAAAATTACTAGTGTCAATTATGATGTGCACTACGGATTCTTGTAATTTCTTTTATCAATAAAAAGAAGATAATACTTTATTAAAAATAATAAAACAATACAGAGGGTGAGAAAAAGAAACAGGGAAGCAAAATTGGGAAGATGATAGGGATAACTATTCCATTTTTATATAAAAAATTAAGGAATAACTATTTAATTTCATTTCATCTCATTTCAATAAAATAAATAAAGTGTAAAAGGAGACAACCCAAGAATTGAGGTATACAATATTATACACTCAAATCGTTACTCTGCTCATATTTTTTCACAACTTATTATTGATTAAGTATCTAAGTGTCTTCCGGCCAAACATTTTGACCAAACAGTTTTTATTGTGCTTTTCATTCTCTCAGTCTCAACTCAAATTTAATAAGTATCAAAGTATTGTCCGACGAAACATCCTAACTCGACATCAAATTTGGTGCATCTATCTTCAACTAGTGTGGGCAATTTTTCTAGCACAACCAAAAATAAAAAATAAAATTACTAATCAGATGTAAGACTATTAGTGGACACACTTGATAATAGAATCCAATCATATGATTGTTGGGCATCATGGGATTACTTTTACCAGCAATAGGTATCCAATAATGGGTAAATTGCATATTAGTGAAATAGTGAAAAAGTAAGAACAACTTACGTGTAATTCTTAATGGATAAATTTATTATTATTCAATAAATTTTATCATAATTAATGATATTTTTTATCAAATATTATTAAAAAAATATCATTATTTGTTAATTTTTAGTAACAGTTTAAAAATTATCACAAAAAATATTATTAATTATAAATTTTAGCAACAATTTAAAAAAATTGTCACAAAAAAAGAAAACTAATTTTGAACTTTGAAAAATATTACTAATTGTAAGTTTTAGGAATAATTTATAAAAACCCTGATAAAAAAGTTACTAATTGTTAATTTTGACAACATATGCAAAAAATTATTACAATAAATTATTTTTAACGATGATTTTATTAAGAATTATTTTCAATAAAACTTAGGCCTCATTTGGGAACAGGTTTTTTTAGTAACTTTTTGAATTTTTGGCTAAAATGTGATGTAAAAAAAACTAGTATGTTTGGGATGACTTTTTGACTTTTTACGAAAAGATGTGCAAAAAATAGAGATAAATAGGAATTTTTGACTTTTTGGTATGAATTATTGACCTTTTGATTTTTTTAATGACTTTTCGATTTTTTGACTAAAATAATTACTTGCCAAACGAAGCCTTAATGATAATTAAATTCAATTATTATAATCTATTGATAATTTATCCTTAATTTAACGGACTTAAAATATTATCCCAATCCTGCCCTAGATGCAAAATTAAAATTTCTCAAACCCTACTGCGCAGTTTGGGTGGATCAACGAGCCAATGCCAACCATTCCCTTTCACTCTTCCCTTTGCCCGGTTTAACAAATCACTTGCGAAAGAAGGTTCAGAGCATAGAGCTTTCACAAATATATATATATACACACTTGGTCTAATCCTTTTTCTCCATGAAAGGTCAGTTTTTTATTCTAACTTGTATGTTTGTTCTTCTTTTCTTCTTCTTCTTATTCTGATTGTTTACATTAATTTTCTTAATTCGAAATTGTGGTTTTGCTATTAGAAACGGATGGTTTGGTTTTGTTGTTAAGGACCTTCAGATCCGGAAGAATAGCTACATTAGCTTAGCTATTGATATTTATGAGATTGAGATTATGATTGAAATTGAGATTGTTCATCTTTTTTTGAAACCCTTCTACTTATTATTATGAAATTGTTTGGATTTATGGATTTGAAATCAAAATGTTAAATTTAGATTTGTTACTTTCTATATATGGATTTCAAGATTGAAATCTTTCAAAACAACGTCAAATTAGTTATTTGAAATATTTCAGGGATTCTAATAAAATACTCATCTTTCTCCTTCCCCTTTTGCTTTTCAATTTACCTATGATAAATTGGTCATTCTAGAATTAAGGCAGAAAATTATCATCTAGTGTTAATTACTCCAAGACCCCCTCAAATATTAGCACTTTACCCTCTCATCTATCAAACCAGACATTTGATCCCCTCAATTATAAAATCGTACAAATACACCTTTTGGGGGTGTATTAGTATGATTTTCATAATTAAAGGGGTCAATATGTACGTGTTAGATAGCTTATATATATTACTTTCAGTTCTTCATCCATAGCTGGCAGAGCTAGCAAGTAGTCCATGGCAATGAGGCCATCAATTCAGATTAGCGAACAAAGCAAGACATGAGGATTTGTTGGAGACTTTGAGAATTTGTTTGTTGATGGAGGTGAAATGAAATGAATAAGACAAAGAACCGGCATAACAGACTTTTGTCATCTCAAAAAAAAAAAAAAAAAAAAAAAAAAAAAACTGACTTTTAAAGAATTACTAAATTTTTTTCAACTTCCTTGTCATTAAAAGTTGGCTTGCAGCCTTCATCCTAATAATCCCACAACCATATGTATTTTTTAAAATTTAAGTTTAACCATAGTTTTTTTGCATTGTGTTTTAGGTATCCATTTGTTGGTACATTGCAAAAATCAAAAACTTGCGAGTAGTTGAATCTTGTTCTGCCCTTTGGTTGCTTTTGGAAATCAAACAAAAAAAAAGTAACAATGAAGAAGGGAAGGAGTACTAGTAATAGTTGTGGAATTACTACTTGTTCATCTAGTGTTAATTATCATCTAGTGTTAATTACTCCAAGACCCCCTCACATATTAGCACTTTACCCTCTCATCTATCAAACTAGACATTTGATCTCTTCAATTATAAAAATGTATCACTTTCCCCCCTCCGGACACCTTTCAAGGGTCAATTATAAAAATTGTACGATTTTCATAATTAAAGGGGTCAATATGGATAGCTTTTATATATATATATATATTATACTTTCAGTTCTTCATCCATAGCGGCAGAGCTAGCAAGTAGTCCATGGCAATGAGGCCATCAACGCAGATTAGCAAACAAAGCAAGACTGTGAGGATTTGTTTGAGACTTTGAGAATTTGTTTGTTGATGGAGATGAAATTAAATGAATGGGAAAAATAACCGGCATAACAGACCTTTGACATCTCAAAAAATGAAAAATAAAAAAATTGACTTTTAAAGAATTACTAAATTTTTTCCAACTTCCTTGTAATCAAAAGTTGGCTTGCAGCCTTCATCCTAATAATCCCATAATTGCTATATATTTTTTTAAAATTTAAGTTTAACCATAGTTCTTTGCATTGTGTTTTAGGTACTCATTTGTTGGTACATTTCAAAAATCAAAAACTTGCAAGTGGTTGAATCTTGTTCTGCCATTTGGTTACTTTTGGAAATCAAACAAAAAAACAAAAGTAACAATGAAGAAGGGAAGGAGTACCAGTAATAGTTGTGGAATTTCTACTTGTTCATTGCCTGAAGAAATGTTGGTGGACATTCTAACAAGACTACCAGCAAAGGTGGTAGTCCAATGCAAGTGCATCTCCAACCATTGGTGCTCTCTGATCGAGGATCACTCTTTTGTGGATTTACACCATACCCGTGCCCAATCTAGGCCCTACCTTGTTATCTCCTTTATCAACTACTCGTTCACCAAGATACATTTTTTCTCAGCAGATTATTAAGGAGGACCGACTCAGTACTTGCTCACTGATTTCCTCTCAGGACTTCTTCATATTAAACAATCTGTCAATGGCTTAATATGCGGGTACCTTAGAAAGTCTAAATCCATTTTCATCGTGAATCCTACCACTCCACAATTTGTTACCCTTCCTCCAACACATTTACTTATGATGCTAATTCTACTCACGAACCAGATTTGTCATTTGGGTTTGATCCTTCTACCAAGCAATACAAAGTGTTGCTCACAACTTTTGTACGCATCGAGGTGGAGGGGGAGTGTTATGATTACTTAGATTACAAGTGTGAAATTTTCACTTTGGGGATTCATGGAGAGAGATTGATTGTCTTTCTGTTCCTTGGCACTATGAATTTGGTAGGGGTGGTCGTTGTGTTAATGGAGTCATACACGGGAGAAATAGGAGTTATTATATACCGAAACCTTCTCCTCCTATGAGTGCAGATGTCATAGTAACATTTGAACTGAAAAATGAGAGATTTCAAATGATTCCACTCCCAAGGGGACCTTCACGCATGCTTCATCTACGAGAACTTTGTGGCCATTTGGTAGCATGTGGTGAATACACGGAAGATGGTTGGGAGGAGCTTTGGATTTTGCAGGATTATGAGAATTGGATTTGGGTCAAAGAGATAATGTGCCTGTTTGGCAGAAATTATTTACAGCTTATTTCAGCTTTCAGCTTAATTTAAGCTATTTTGATGTGTTTGGTTTAGCTTATAGCTTATAGCTTATAGCTTTGTGGAAGTCAGAAATCAGCTTATTCTTTAAGTGGGGCAGGAGATGCTTTAAGAATAAGCTGGAAATCAGCTTAAGCTGAAAGTTATAAGCTATAAGCTGTTTAGGCATAAGCTATAAGCACTTTCCCACAGCTCTACCAAACAGGGCTAATGATGCCTACTCTTGATTGGGGTCGAGAGGGAGATCTTTATATTGTTGGCGCAATTCAGACAGTTGAAATACTTCTACAACCTTCGCGGATACATGACCTATGGAATATTTACTATTATGATCGGAACAAGATATCTTTTGGAAAGATTAAGATCACAGGACTTCTTGATTCAGAGTTCTTCGGCAGGTGTGGCAGGAATGCCTTACATGTCACTAATTATGTCGAAAATCTATTTTCCTTGAGTGATATTTGAAATTTGAATGAATTCCTTTTTTCCTAATTTGTTAGGGAAGGTCAATGTAATTTATACCAAAAATATATATGTAGTATTCACCTGGCCATTTCAAGTCATTTATGGCATATTCAAAGCAAACACTTATTTGCTCAAGCTTTTTATTTTTATTTTTATCATTTTTTCAGTGCTTACTGCTGGTTTAGAAAATATAGGTAAATTTCACTTCACCTGCATGTGGTTTTGCCTATGTGTTAATTACTGCTGTCATTTAGAAATAACCACATAATTTTCTTGTGATTTATAAACTAAAGTGTATCGTTAAACATTTTTTTCAACTTAATAGTAAATGTAAAATACGTGCCAGACATGAAGTGGTTATATGTTTATTTTCAATTATTATTATTTTTTAGATGGGAATTAAATTTCAAATTTCAATAGGGTAAATTGCACATGAAATAAAATATAGAAGCTTAAATTGTATTTTGCTTCTCAAATAAATGACAAAAATATCTATAATTTAAATGTATTTTAGTATTTTTTTTTTTTTGTTGCTAAATCATTAATGCCCAACCATTCATTTTAGTCGACAAGTCATGAGGAGGGGCGATGTGATTATTTCCAAATGAAGGGAGTAATCTGCACATGCATCAAATTACAAGGGTTAAATTGAAATATGTTCTAAAAAAATATGAAACTAACTTTGAATAAGCTATCGAAAATATTTTTACATATTTTCGTATCTAATTATGATACTAAATATAATAAGTGGCATTTCTATTTACGCAGGCATTGGGTAGTTTTTTTTTTTTTTAATTTAACTTTTTTGTAAAAATTAATTTTATCATCGTATAGTAGCATTTCTAATACGAAAATATTGTTTCAGCAAGAAAATATTTTACACTTTACCTCTTTGAACACTTAATATCACTTTATCTCTGTAACTAAAAAATGTTACATTTTTTTCACCTTAAACTCTTAATTTGTATATTAATGTAAACATTTTGTTAAAGACTTGTTTCTTAGGGTATCTCCAATGGTGCATTACTTTTTTCACCAAATTTGAGTAAAAACTCTCTTTAATATCTCCTACTCCAACGAAGAATTTTGGCTTTTCATCAAACCACTGATTAATCGGGCGGACGACCGGCTGGTCAACCAGTCAATGCAAAAAATAAAAAAACAAGTCCTACATCTTTGTGTGTTTATTATCTTCTTTTTATTCAATAATTTCACATTCGGTTTGTTTGTATGTTCAATTTAGCTGACAAGTCCTACGTCTTTGTGTGCTTATCATGCAACATTGATTCCCATTGGTTTTGTTATTTTATTGATTCTCTCTCTCTCTCTCTCTCTCTCTCCCCAACTATATACACATACATATATACTCTGTGTTTCACAAGGTCCTTGGATCGCTTTATATTTCTGTTTTCTATTTTCTTTGTTTGGATCACTATATACACCTGCATCTTTGTTTGTTTCACAAGGTCACACACATACACTTACATACATATTCTGCTTTATATTTCTAATGCAGAAAGCTAAATGATGATGAAAAAAACAAAGCAACTAAGTCTCTTTCAGAGTCAATTTCGCATTCACTCGGAAAATGGTTTGAACAACTAAATATACGAAGTGAATTACCACCCGGCAAAGAATGTGTTTTTACCCGGACACACCACAATCGGTGTCCAGAGCCCATCTCAATTTAGGGTCAAAGTTAGTCAAAAGTCATGGTTGCACAAACCATTTTTCCAACACTCTGTGTTACCTATTTTTGTGGAAATTGTTCAAGGAAGAGGATGACAGGGGGACATCTGGCTACACATCTGGCCGGTCGTCCGATGGGGCCATTCTCAACGGTCTTGCACAGTAAAATTGTGAAAGGAGCCCAAATCCTTAGTTTGGTGAAACATTTGTTATTTTCTCAATTTGATACAGGTTTGATGAAACTATTGGAACACAAAAAAAGGGACTTTTTCACCAAATTTGAATTTAATGATAGATTTGGTGTAGTGTTGGAGATGGCCTTAGATAGATGAAAAATTGGCATGTGATTTGTACATAACATCTTAAACGTGTTGAGTTAGAGGAGACTACTAAGATTGATTTGAAAAGTAGGATTCAGAATAATCCAAAAAATCTTATTCCACAAACTGAGCCACGTACTCTTACCCCTAAGTTGAGACGGTCAGATAGAGAGTCTAAACCTACACAACTTTATTCTCTATCTTTACATTATTTGTGATGAAAGATTGAAATTGATTCTTCTTATTGATTATCAAAGATACAAAGTATATTTATACAAGAGATAGCATATCTAACTGACTTAACAAATCATAACCACTTATAACTAATAACCATGTGATACGGGAGTTAGTTGGAATGTGTAACTGTCAGTGAGCTTGAGTTGAAGCTAAGCCATGAGTTGCTACTAAGGAAGCTGTATGAACTACAGTTGTATCTACAACTAGATGAGCTGCTGCAATATCCTTATCAACCCCCCTTCAAGCTGATGAGAGAGGAGTGGACCATGAGCTTGGACTGAAGAAAATGAAAACGAGAAGCTGACAAAGGCTTAGTAAATATATCTGCAATCTAATCAACAGAGGGAATGCATTTGAGAATAAGTTGTTTGCTAGCAACCTTCTCGCGGATAAAGTGACAGTCCACCTCAATGTGCTTTAAGCGTTTGTGAAACACGGGATTAGAGGCAAGAGCAACTGTTGATAAGTGTCACACCAAAGAATAGGGGGAATGGTAGTAGGAATAGAAAAATCATGAAAAAGCATTTGTAACCAACTCAATTCAGCAGTGGCATGGGCAAGATACCGGTATTCAACTTCAATACTGGACCGAGAAATAGTTGGTTGTCTCTTGACAGAACAAGAAATGATATTGGAACCAAGATAGACACAATAACCCGAAGTAGAATTGTGGTCTAGGATGTCACCAGCCTAGTTAGAATTAGAGAAGGCTTGTAATGCGAAAAAACTAGGATGAAAAGTCAGACCATGAAAGAGAGATCCCTTAACAAACCGAAGAATTCTCTTGACCAAAGCAAAGTGACCATTTGTAAGGGCATGCATGTATTGACATGCTTGATTGACAGCTAAGGAAAGATCTAAACGAGTGATGGTAAGATATTGCAGAGCTCCAATTAAGCTTCTATATAATTGAGGTTGAGCAAAAGGAAAGAAAGCAACAAGATTAAGAGCAGGTTTCATGGAGCTAGGTGTGGGACAAGATTTACAAGAAGTCATGCCTGCTTTGACAAGAATATCAGAAGCATATTCCTGTTGAGACAAAAATAAGAATCCCCTAGAGACTGAATGGAAATGCCCAAAAAATAGGAAATGTCACCTAACTCCTTCATGGCAAAGGCTGAATGCATATGGTGAATAAGTGTTTGAAGATGAGAGGGGTTGCTTCCAATAAAGAGGATGTCATCCACATACACAAGAAGAATAGTAATAGAGGTAGAAGTTTTATGGACGAACAAGAATTATCACAGTGGCTATTGACAAAGCCTTGAGAAACCAAAAATCTGGAAAATGAAGAATACCAAGCTCTGGGAGCTTGTTTCAACCCATAGAGAACCTTTTGTAATCTGCACACATGATGTGGGAAAGAAGAACTAGCAAATATTGGTGGTTGAGTCATATAAACCTCCTTATCCAAAGTACTATGTAAGAAAGCATTACTAATATCCAGCTGCTTTAATGGCTAGTGATAATGTAAAGCAAGACAAAGCAAAATGCGAATAGTGGGATGTTTAGCTACTAGACTAAAGGTTTCAGTATAATCAATGCCTTCTTGTTGTAAGAAACCTTTAGCCACCAACCGTGCTTTGTATTTGGCAATGGAACCTTCATTGTTTCTTTTAATGCGGAACACCCATTTACAACCAATATCTTGTTTAGAAGATGGAAAAGGGACAAGAGACCAAGTGCCTTGAGCCATCAAGGCAGTGTACTCTTCAAGCATAGCAGCATGCCAATTTAGACAGGCAAGGGCCTATTGGTAAGTAGAAGGCTCAACATCAACAAAGGAGGATGTGTGTGTCACAAGACCATGAACCTTTGAACGAGTGATCATAGGATGGATGTTGGCAGAAGAAGAAAGAGGAGGTAAATCAATAAAAATAGACTGAATAGGAATAGACTGTGCTAGTGCGGTAGTAGACTGGGCTCGGGCAACAGAGGTCTGAGCCAAAGCAGATGCAATAGCTGGTGCACCAGTAGATTGGGCTGGGCAGTAGAGGTCTGAGCCAAAGCAAATGCAATAGACTGTGTTGGTGCAACAGAGGTCTGAGCCAAAGCAGGTCATGAGCGGCCGTAGGAGACTGTGCTGTTATGGCAATAATAGGAACATGTGCTACAAAGGCAACAACTGCAGCAATGGGAAGTGCAACAGTGGTCCGAGGCAGAAAAAAAGAGGATAGATGAGCTGTAGACACAGTATTCAAGGGAGAAGCAGTAGAAGAAGTAGGCCAAAAGAAAGAATGAAGAGTAGACAAAGAAAAAGCTGCAGAGACATGAGAGATAGCAGAAAAATGAAAGATATCCTCATTGAAGCTCACATGTCGAGAAATATGAATTTTACCTGTGGTCATGTCCAAACATCTGTATCCTTTATAGGAGAAGTGATGACCAAGAAAGACACAGAGAGTAGACCTAGGCTGAAGCTTATTTCTGGTGTAGGGTTTTAACCAAGGGAAACATTGGCACCCAAAAACTCTGAGAAAAGAATAATCAAGTAAAGTATGAAAAAGGAGCTCATAGGGTGATTTATGAGAAATGTTTGCACTAGGCAGTCTATTAATGAGATGAGTAGCAGTGGAGATTGCATCAAACCAAACTTAGTGGGAACACAAGAGTAATGAAGCAAAGCAATGGTAGTGTCAAGTATGTGTCTATGTTTTCGTTTACAGACACCATTTTGAGGAGGAGTGTATGGACAAGATAATTGATGAACAATGCCTTGAGCTTTCATAAATTGAGTCATAGAAGTATTAACAAATTCAGTACCTCCATCAGTCATAAGCACTTGCAATTTAGTAGAAAATTGAGTCTCAACATAAGCTTTAAACTCCAAATTTTTTGAGAAAACTTCACTTTTATAGCATAGAGGATAAAGCCCAGTGAACTTGCTAAAATCATCAATGAAAAACACATAGAACTTGTAACCACAAGAAGAATAATGAAATGGCCCCCATACATCACTATGAATAAGAGAGAGGTTTATTTACAGTAGAATTAGAAGGCTTGAAAAGAAGTCTATGACTTTTAGCTATACTACAACGAGTACAAGGATAGACAGAATACGTGGAGGTATTATTATCAACAGATAAGTGTTTTTTTAAAGCTGTAAATTTCGGTTGAGAGCGATGACCCAATCTCTTATGCCAAGCAATCTTAGATACATGACTAGTAGTAGATGAAAATAAAGCATGAGATGATGCTGAAGGAAGAACATGCACAACAATAGTGGAAGATGATGTCAAATGCGGAAAGTGATATAAGCCATGAGCATTACAGCTCTCGTGCAGAATGGCCTTCGAGTGTTTGTCCTGAATCACAAAGGAAGACTCATCAAAAGTAATAGTGCAATTGTTGTCCTTGGTGAGTTGATGCACAGAGAGAAGATTGAAGGAGATAGTGTAGACACCCCATTTTTGACCGTCCTCAAGACTTGGACATCACCGCTTGAACACTTGGTGATTATCCATGTTTGTGTTCGTCTTGAGTTCCCGGAGGTCTCGGCCACGCGCTTTACCTCAGGACCTCTCGACTCGACTGTTTTGTGTTTGGTTTTGCACCAAACACTTGTGTTTTGCCTCTGAGGGACAGGGAATGGCTTGTTGGCCATCCCCACACCCCACCGGCCATTGTTTTGTTGCCACCGGCCATTTGTTTGGCCGGCCGGCACTATTTGTGGCCGGCCGACCATTGTTTTAGTCAATTTGGCATTTTTGGCTGGCCGACCACTGTGCATCTGCTTTTGCAGATATTTCATGCCAGCTGTGCTAGCTGGCATACACTTTGCCCCCTATCCATATACGTGTATGGAGGGATTTCACTCTTGATTAGCTTATTTTGTAAGCTTTGCAAGAGTGATCCTCTATAAAGGAAGGGCCTCTCCTCCCTCCTCAAGGGTTACAAAAAAAACTGAGGGGAGCTCTGGTTCTAGGGTTAGCATAGTGTATCTATTCTATCTCTATTTCTCCCTCTCTTTTGCTCTAAGTGTGTGTTTATCCTTAGTTTTGCACTAGGACACCTACCATCACACCTTACCTTGGTTGCTGAGGCATTAGGAGGTTCTCCTTGAAGTTCTTGAGCTGGTTTGGAGCTAAGAAAGCTGCTGGAGTGATCCTTATGAAAAAGGTCTTCAAGGGTAAGATTCTTGCCTTTTTTACCCCATTTTTGCATAGTCTTTTTGCCTACCTTGCTAGCTGTTTTAAGCTTAGTGTATAACATATAAAAGTCTTATTTTTACTTGCTTAAAATAGTTGTTTAAGGTTTCTTTGAGTTTTGGGGTTGTTTGACCCCTCATAGGCCTTGTTTGGCCCCCATTTTGTGCTATTTTGGTGAGCTCCGGGACCACCTTGTTTGGGCCTCCTCACCACTGAAATCTTGAGGGATTTCAGTGGTGAGGATGGTGGTTTAAGATCCCAAGAAGGAGAGGGCCATCCCCTCTCCTTGTTGTCTTCAAACTTGCCATTTTAAGCCTCATGTGTGAGCACCATTTTTGAGTTCATGTTGGCCATGTTTCAGTAGGTATTTGGTAGTATTTTGCCATGATTTACCTCTATTTTTACTTGGTTTAGACACACCATGCTTGCCTTGCATACTTGTCTTGTAATGCCATGAATTGCCTTAACATGCTTTGTGCTTTGAGCCTTGTGTCTAACATGTTTTTGGCCTAGCTTTGTGAAGCTTTTATACTTGTATTAGCATGCTAAGGGTCTGTTTTTGGTCATTTGGGTCATCTATGCTTTGCTTTGCATAGCTACCATGTAATCCCCCTTGTATGCCTTGAGCATTGACCCCTCTAGCATGTCATCTTTGCTTTGTTTCAGTGATTTGGAACCACTTGCCATGCCATTTCAGTCCTTGTGGTGTGCTTGTATGCTTGCATTTGATGCCCCTTTAATGTGTTGAAAGGTCGTTATCTTGTGCTCCATGTTTGGACCCTTTTGTATGCTTGCATGTTAGACCATTTAGATACCATCTAGGTGTGTCTTTGGTCTTGTTTAGACCTGCATTGGGGCTGTTTGGAGTCCCCTTGGCCCTTTGAGGCTTGGTTGGGCATGGCCATGGTTTGAGCCTTTTGATTGGTCTCAAGCTTTGGGCTTGTAAGCATGCTTTGATTGCTTGGTTTAGGTTGGTTTGGCATCATCCTTTGTGTGATTTCAGAGCTTAATATGCATGCCATATGCTCATGATGTTCCTCTTTTAAGTGTGCTTAAAAGTTGTCCCTATATGCTTAAGTGTTGGACCTTGTATGCATGCATGTTTGTATGTGCATTTGGCCCCATTTCCATAGCTTTTGGCCACTATTGTGGGCTTATGTAAGAGCTGTCCATCTTGGTGTAAGTCTCTCTCTTGCATGTGGTCACATGCTTGCCTTGTGTGTTGTCACATATTTGGCCAATCGCATGTTATGGCATGCTTGAAACACTTTGCATTTGGCATGCATTTCCTTGGTCAAGTTGCTTGACATGTCATTTGTCTTGCATACTTGCATGTTCTAATTGCATCTTGTATACTTGTCATTAGCATAGTTATTCCATGCCTCGCATGCTTGTTTGCTTAAGTTGAGTGCCTAGTGCACATTGCTTGCTTGCATGCCCATGTTGCACATCTAGCTAGCATGTTTAGGTTGCATTTGGCATGCATGCCATGCCTCTTGATCAAGTGATAGAGGTTAGGCCTTATTTGTTTGTTTGGTTTATATTTCATTTGAAATCAAGATGCACAACTTGCCTTCGTGGGCCATCACGCATTGAAATGCGCAATTGGTGGTCCGAGAATCAAGGAACATCCTCCTTTGAGTCATAAACATGATAAGGGGTGTGTTGGTGCACACATTTGCTTGAAATGCATTGCCATGCCTTGTTTTGCCCTCTACTGCTGTCAAAACAGGTTCTGCAGGAAGCTTTGGCCGACCGACCATATCCAATGCCGGCCGGCCATGAATTGGTGGCCGAGAGTTTAATTTGTGGTCGATGGCCACTTACCTTTGGCCAGTGGTGTTCTCCCTTGGCCGGTGACCCCCCCAGTGTCCAGAGAGTGTGCCTTGGGACTTTTGCAGTCTTCAGAGGAGCAGAGCAGGGAAAACAGAGGCAGCTTGTACATGGCATTGGATCTCCCGGCGAAGCCAATCCGAGCACGCATGCATCCCTCTTCCCGAGGCCTTTTGATGCTTTCCTTAGCTTAATTGATTTGTTAATTAATTAGGTGGTCTGTAAATTATTTAATTAGCTTGTAGGTTAATTAAAGTGTATTATTCTTTTGGTCCCTCCGAGCGAGGGCGAATGTGTAATAAGTGTGGGTGCGTATGTGCATGTCTTCCAACCCCCACTTGGATCTCCGGGCGAAGCCAATCCGAGCACGCGTGCATCCCTCTTCCCGAGGCCTTTTGATGTTTTCCGTAGCTTAATTGATTTGCCAATTAATTAGGTGGTCTGTAAATTATTTAATTAGCTTGTAGGTTAATTAAAGTGTATTATTCTTTTGGTTCCTCCGAGCGAGGGCGAATGTGTAATAAGTGTGGGTGCATGTGTGGGTGCGTGTGTGCATGTCTTTCAACCCCCACTTTTTTCTCCATTTTACTTACCTGCTTTGATGGTTAGTATTAGGGCATATTTAATTTAGCATACCTTATGCTATGCATGCACCGGGCTCGGCGCATCATGCTAACTGCATAGTATTTCAAATCTAACTTGAATACGTGTTATTTGTTGCATTCCACATGCCATCCTAGGATTAGCCAAGCCTATTCTAGTGACATTTTGTATGCGATGCATTAGCCACTTAACATGGACTTGGATCATACATTGATTGCTAACAAGTTCTTTGTTTTAGCTCGGAGTACTTGGTAAGCTTTTTATGCTTTAGCATCTCGCATATGTGTGAATGTTAACATGACAGCATGCTTACCATGTTTCTATATGCTTATGTGACATAACTGCCTGAATGCCTGTGGATGAAGGTTGGATTGTTTGAGTTGGAACGACTCATTGAAATCCGTGTTTTAGCCTACTCGCGAGTAGCAAATTTCAAACCATTTTTCAAACAAACGGATATGCAATGCTTTGTTCCAAATTAGGCGATCTAGTCTATACTTGTGTTGTGCGCATCACATAGTAAATTCTAGCTAATTAACCGGAATAAGAGCGCATGTGTTTTCAAAACAAGATATCATGGTTAGTAGAGGCCGATCTTTGATCGGGCGAGAGGGGGTGCTCATAGCTGACCTTCTCCAATCGTACCCAAGTTCCCGAGCCGAGGTAACTTTGGTGATGACGGACACGTGGCCTTAGGCAAACGAGTCAGGGTTTCCTAAATTTCCCAAAATAAAATATTTAGGTGGCGACTCTGTATCTGGCAAAGCAGTCCATGTTTGGCACTTCTTTACAAAAATCTATTTTCCAAAACGATTTGCCGGATTTGGACTCTTTGGTTTAGATTAAGAACCGTGACAATTTGAGTCCAAACTGTAGTGAGCCCAAATGAACAAAACAGGAATTCATCCTCCCGGGACATTCGGGGACGTCTACAGATAGGAGCATGCAAAAGTTTGTTAAGCTTAAAAGAAAAATGAGGAGTAGGTAAGAGGCCTTTACCTGTATGATAAATACGAAGAGAATTACCATTGCCAATAGTGATTTGATCAGGCCCTTGATAAGACTGATACATGTTGAGATTAGAGAGATCATGAGTAATATGATCAAAGGCAGTCGAATCAAGGTACCAGGGGAAAGATCTAGATGGGACAGTGGATGGAGTTGAAGCCATATATGCTCGAGGAGAAGGATAACTAGAAGAAGAGAATGCTGGAGTAGATGGAGAAGAAAAATTTCAGGAAGAAGATTGATGAAAGTTTGCATCTAGTCTATGCCAACAGTCTAGTGCAATGTGATTGCCTTTGCCACAAATTTGGCAAATTAAGTTGGAGGAGTAATGGCGACCTCTGCCACGAGAAGCTGGTCTGCCACCACGAAAACCACCTTTAAAACCTCCTCTGGAACCTCTAAAGGATAAGCGTCCTCCTCTAGGAGCAGTGCCAGAGGATCCTCACTGGGCAACATAAGCAACTAAAGGCTCATGAGATTGTGACTTTCTCTGTTTGGATTCAATGTGAATCAATTCAGAACTCAAAAGAGATGTTAATTCTGCCATAGAAATAGGCTCAACATTTGCTCTGATAGTGGTTTTAAGAGCATCAAACCCATTTGGTAATCCATTTAAAGTGAGAAGTACCAGATCTTCTTCATCAACAGGAGAGGAAACTATACTTAATTGATCAGCAAGTTCTTTTATCTGATTTAAATACTCATCCGTTGACAATGAGTCTTTTGTTAGATGAGTCAATCTATTCTTCATTTGATAAATGTGATACCTAGATAACACTGTGAATCGCTTACAGAGCGCATTCCATACCTCATAGCTATGTTGCAAATGAAGAACAGAAGAAAAAATTGCAAGTGTTATACAGCTTAGCAGACGAGCATCAATTTTGTTCCACTGTGCCCGATCTGGATTTAGAACTTCAACACCACTTGAATCTTTGATTTGCAATGGTGGACATGGAATTGATCCATTTGCAAAATCTAACAACTCAGTTGCATGCAATATATTTTGAAACTGACTACGTCATATAAGAAAATTCGCAGAATCAAGTTTGACTGTAATGAATGAATTGAGATAAGAGATCAACAAATTGAAATTGGGAAGTAAAGAAGAAGATAGAGATGGTTATGCTCGTGAGAGCTTCAGAGAGTGCTCTGATACCATGATGAAAGATTGAAATTGATTCTTTTTATTAATTATCAAAGATACAAAGTATATTTATACAAGAGATAGCATATCTAACTGACTTAACAAATCATAACCACTTTTAACTAATCACCATGTGATACGAGAGTTAGTTGGAATGTGTAACTGTCAGTGAGCTTGAGTTGAAGCTGAGCCATGAGCTGCTACTAAGGAAACTGTATGAGTTGCAGCTGTATCTACAACTGGATGAGCTGCTACAATATCCTTATCAATTTGTTGTTGTCTAATGGGGGTTAACTTGAAAGTTATGATGAGGGTTTGCAAGTTGATGGTTCAACTAAGTGGAAATCAACTATGCAAGATGAAATGGACGCACTCATGGCCAACCAGACATAGGAGTTGACTAAATTACCAATGGGTAAGAAAGCTTTGCACAACAAGTATGTTTACAAGGTCAAACAGGAACATGATGGAAGTAAACGCTACAAGGTCATATTGGTTGCAAAGGGATTTTAGCAACAAAAAAAAAGAGGGGGTTAACTATACTGAAATTTTCTCTCCAGTTGTGAAGTTGACTACTATTAGATTGGTGCTGGGAATTATGGTTGTTGGAGATTTTCATCTTGAGCAGATGGATGTGAAAACAACCTTTCTCCATGGTGATTTAGAGGAGAAAATTTACATAAAGCAACCACAAGGTTTCTTGGCACATGGCAAAGAGGAGTTTGTATGCAAGCTTTGAAAAAGCTTGTATGGTTTGAAACAGGCCCCAAGACAGTGGTACAAGAAGTTTGATGGGTTTATGTGTAGCAGCAGTTTTATAAGATATCAAGCAAATCATTGCTGTTATTTCAAGAGGTTTGACAAAAGTTATATTATTTTTCTCTTGTTTGTTGATGATATGCTTATCGTAGGATCTAGCATTGAAGAGATAAAAAAATTGAAGAAACTTTTGTCTAACCAATTTGAGATGAAGGATTTTGGAGCTGCAAACAAAATCCTTGGTATGAGGATTCACAGGGACAAGGCTAATGGTACTTTAAAGTTGTCACGAGATGAGTATGTCAAGAAGGTTCTCAAGAGGTTTAGCATGGATGGTGCAAAACCAATGAGCACTCCATTGGCTAGCCACTTCAGACTTATCAAAGAGCAGTCACCAAAGACCGAAGAAGAACAAGTTTACATGGAACGAGTTTCATATGCTTCAGCTATTGATAGCATAATGTATGCCATGGTTTGTACTATGCCAGACATTGCACATGCAGTAAGAGTGGTTAGTAGGTGCATGAGTAATGTAGATAAGCAGCATTAGAAGGCAATGAAGTGGAGCATTAGATACTTGAGTGGTACTACAAACATGGAATTTTGTTTCAAACAAACCGACATTGGGTTACATGATTATGTTGATGTAGACTTAGCTGGTGATGTGGATAACAGGAAGAGTACTACTGGTTATGTTTACACATTGGGTGGTACAACAGTGAGTTGGATTTCACAATTGCAAAAAATTGTAGCTCTTTCTACAACAGAAGCTGAGTATGTTGCTATTACTGAAGATGGGAAGGAAATGACTTGGTTACAGAATTTCCTAGAAGAGTTGGGTAAGAAGTAAGAGATGAGTGTTTTGTATAGTGACAATTAGAGTGCAATTCATCTTGCAAAGAATCCTACTTTTCATTGTAGGATGAAGCACATTCAGTTGCGGTACCATTTCATTCGTTCACTTGTAGATGATGAAGTATTATCTCTTGAGAAGATTTGTGGTAGTGAGAATCTAGTAGATATGTTGACCAAGACTATCACCATTGACAAACTGAAATTGTGTGCAACTTTAGTTGGCCTTCAAGTTTGATGAAGGAAGATCAAGTCATTGCTACATTCCTCTATGTGATGAAGATGATGAAGAGCTTGTGTTATCAGGTGCCAAGTGGGAGATTGTTAAATCTGTGGACCTCGATAAGCCTAGGTCTAATGGGGGGTTTGGCGGGCCTCTCCCCAAAAGGAAGAGGGTCCGAGGGCACCTAATTCTATACTTATAAATAGATGAAGGAGACGCATCTTTTAGGTTAGGAAGAGTTAATTCCTAACAAAACCATCATGCATGACTCACTTCTCCCTTCTCTACACTCTTTATCCACGGCCGAAGTCTGCTCCATGTCCATGGCAGCAAAATTGGTTTTTTTGGGAATTAGCAAAATGGGCTTTCTAGGAATCATCACTTGCATCACCATTCTTAAAAATAATTTGGCTCCTTCTCAAGCTCTTTGCTAAACCCTCTATTGATCTTGTTCCAAAATTCAACAAACTTAATAGCAATGTGGGCAGGGTAGTGATCAAGAACGTGATCTAAACTAGGTTGTTCATGATTAATAACTTGAGATGTGAAGTTGCATGCTTCCTTGATTGGATATTCCTTGGAATTTGATGCAACATACCCACCTTGAGATCCTTAGCAGCAAAATTCTTCACATTGAACCTCACATTGTTGTCACGAGGAAGAACCTTGCTGGAGAGCCTCATGATGCATCTGCTGAGGCTTGACTTCAGTTGTTAGGCTAGAGGGGCTTGAGGATGTTAGTCTCCACATGTCCCACAGGGACAATTCAAATGCCTCAAATCTTTTACACATCCTGAATCATGTCAAAGGCCCTAAGCAAAGTTTGGGCCTTTGTACCAATAAGGAAGGTAGACCTTTTAATCATGTTGTCACTTTCAAATCCAGAGATGGGTACGAAAAGGATCTTATCAGGGTTGCATCTTATCTTCTTCAACTAGGATGAGACCTTAACAATGTTATCATTCCTTGCCTTGGAATACTGAGGCTGTGGCATCCATCTACAAGATTGAGAGGATATATATATATATATATTTATTTCTTTACATCCCACTTGCAATAATCTGAGAAGGAAAATGATATGCAAGCCCATTTTTTTTAGACCCAATAATAAGTAAAAGATATGATTGGCTAATGATTAGAGAAAACATGAGAGAGAGAGAGAGAGAGTTGCGTTAGTTATTCTAATAGATTGTCACATCATTAGATTTAAATAGTAACTCTAATTTTTGGGTCTGAATAACACTACTCATCTCATAAATACTAGACTACCCTTCAAATAGAGGACCTAATCAAGTGTAATGGTGGGACGAATGATTGACGATGAATTCCCAAACATTCAAATATTCATGAAGTAATAAAAAATGGAATCATCTTAAATTTACCATTAATGTTTCGTCATCATTTCAAATGCTAAAATAGATTTCAAAATTTAAAATAAGGGAAAATAGGATTCAGTGGGTGCAGGGAAAGTAAATTATTGGACAGTGGGAGATTTTCTAAAATTACAAGACACGTGAGAAGATTGGTTTAATTTACAAAAAGGTAGGAATGATGCTTCCAGGCCCCAACTCCAACTCTTTCTTTCTTTCACTCTCTTGTGTGGATTTACACCACACCCATGCCCAATCTAGGCCCTGCCTTGTCATCTCCTTAATCAACCACCAAGATATGTTTTTTCTTAGCAAATTATGAAGGAGGACCGGCCCAGTACTTGCTCACTCATTCCCTCTCAAGACTTTATCATATTAAACAATTTGTCAATGGCTTAATATGCAGGTACCTTAGAAAGTCTAATCCATTTTCATCGTGAATCCTACCACTCGACAAATTGTTACCCTTCCTCCACCAAGTTTACTTACTGATGATGCTAATTCTACTTGTGATCCAGAATTGTCATTTGGGTTTGATCCTTCTACCAAGCAATACGAAGCGTTGTTCATAAACTTTGTACACATCGAGGTGGAGGGGGAGTGTTATGAGTACTTATATTACAAGTGTGAAATTTTCATTTTGGGTAGACATTCATGGAGAGAGATTGATAGTCTTTCTGTTCCTGGGCACTATGAATTTAGTATAGTGGTCGTTGTGTTAATATAGTCATACACTGGAGAAATACAAGTTATTATATACCAAAACCTTTTCCTCCTATGTATTGAGATGTCATAGTAACATTTGAACTGAAAAAAGAGAGATTTCAAATGATTCCATTCCCTAGGGGACCTTCACGCATGCTTTGTCTACGAGAAATTGGTGGCCATTTGGTAGCATGTGATGAATACACAGAAGATGATTGGGAGGAGCTTTGGATTTTGCAGGACTATGAGACTTGGATTTGGGTCAAAGAGATAATGATGCCTCCACTTGATTGGGTTTGAGAGGAAGATCCTTATACTGTCGGAGCAATTCAGACAGGTGAAATACTTCTACAACGTTCACTGATCGGAATAGAAATTCTTTTAGAAAGATTAAAATCACAGGAGTTTCCTGATTCAAAGTTCTTTATCGGTCATTGTAGTTTTGAAGAATTACTAATTATGTCAAAAATTTGTTTTCCTTGAGTAATATTTAAAATTTGAATGAATTCCTTCACTCCTTTTATTTTTTCTTCTATATATCAGAACTATGAGGCTAAGTGTAATTTATTAGGGAATGTCAGCGTAATTTATACCAAAAAAATAAATGTAGTATTCACATGGCCATTTCAAGTCATTTTTGGCATATTCAAAGCAAACACTTACTTGCTCAAGCTTTTTATTTTTATTTTTATTTTTATCATTTTTAAATTTCAGTGTTTACTTTTGGGTTTAAAAAATATAGGTAACTTTCACGTTACCTCATTTTGCCCCTGTGTTACTTACCCCTTCTCATTTGAAAATAATCACATAATTCTTTTGTGCTTTGTTAAATATTTCATCGAGAACTTAACAAGTGAAAAGACATAACAAGATTATATACTCATTTTCAAATTTCAATGGGATAAATCGCACATGAAATAAAACAAAAAGATCGGTAATTTTCACACTTACGTTACTTATGTATAGTAGTATTTCAGTCTTTTTTATTAAATTGTTAATGAGCCTAACAATCCACTTCAATCCACAAAACACAAGAGGATTGTGTGGTTATTTCCAAATAAAAGGGAAGTATTCTGCACATGAGCCAAACCACAAAAGAGTAGACTAAAATTTGCCTTGTAAAAATCTAAAACTAATTTTACATTTAAGTTAAAAATTTCAATTTATAATCTATGTTTAATTTCAAGGACTTCGTTTCAAGTAATGAGACACTGCTTGTTCAAAAAAAGTAATGAGAGAGTGATTAGACTTCCACTATATTAAGAGAGCATGTATCATTGCCAAGTGAAATGAAACAATGTATATATGTTTTACATATTGCAATGCCTAGCCTGCATCATCAACGACATCTCTAATGATGAGATGCAACCTACTCTCACCAGCTATGTCCTCCCAGTAATGCGTAACCCTAACTATCTGACCCACGGTAAACAAATCTGGATACTCAGACAAGAAATCCCTCCAGTGAATCAAGGGAATCCTGCGCATCTCCTATGACAACATGACTACATCTCAAACCCCCACATCCGTGTGCAGTGAAAAGATGAATTCATGAGTCACAATGTTTATGTGGCACCTCTCATGAATCTCTCTAATGATATTTCTAGCATGCTCCACCAAAACCGACAAGGCTCCTAATAAATCTGAACTAGTCAACTTCTTCACAAATAACAAGCGTCTCACTGGTCTTGCAATTTATAGAAAGTTAATATTCCAAGTAATACAACACTAGAAAACAAAATGAAAATGTAGATATTGTTAGGGGTGTTTATGAGGCGGTTCGGTTCAAGTTAGCACTAAATTAGAATAAACTCAATCAAAACAAATCAAACCAATCTAATGTAGTTCGGATGAAAATCACAGTTCTATTATACTAAACAAACATACAGGAATCAATCAACAATACATTATTAAAAACAAGTCTTGATGATGATTTAACATAACAAAATAAAGAACAATGAGAGGGAGAGAGAGAGAGAAGGGGAAGGGGAAGGGGGTTGCCAGAGTAGGGAACGACATTGATGAAGTCTCGACTGGAGCTAGTGGGATATAGGTGGGTCTAAGGTTAGGGTTAGAGAGGATAGGGATGGGGTAAAGATGAAATTGTATGTTAGGGTAAAATTGTAATAAAAAGGAAAGAAAAGAGGTGGGGTCCAAAGAATAAAGGTAGGGGTAGATAGCAACAATTTGAGTTGATTGGATGAAGATTAGAAATGAATTCTTATGAGCCCTAACTTTTGTCTTATATATAAAATGATTAGATGCATTCAAGTCCCATCTTCTTAGTTTTCAAAAAAAAAGAAAGAAAGAAAGAAAGAAAAAAATATTAAGTCCACCTTAGTGTTTACAACAAACCAAATACATGAAGATATGTGAATATAAGTAGAATCTTTTACAGTATATACGGGTTTTGGTCCCAAGTTGGTTCGGTGTAGCCATTGACCTAAATGAAGACCCAATCCAATCCTATCGAGTTGATATTTTAAGATCAAAAACCAAACCAATGTATAGAGAAAAAAAAAAAAAAAACCAAATCATAGAGGTGGTGTTAGGTTTTTGGGTTTTTGGGTATTTTGTGCACTCCTAGTATACAATTATTTGTGAAGGGAGGTCAAATAATTCAAGGTTTGCTTGTTGACATTCAAAAAATTTCATGCCATTGCATAATGTTATATGGAAAGAAATTACAAGTGCAATTATTTAATTTTGTCAAACTAGGTGTGCTTGCTTTCAATGATGCCCACTTGTTACTAAAATTTGTCCTCATTGTTTTGTGGTTAAGTCAATTATTTCAGAACTTGTAACCAATTGACTATAACTTAAAAAAAAAAATTAGTTCTTACCGAGCACTGGGGGACTAACAGGCACGACGAGAGGGCCAGCATTTGCGCCTGCCTCTAGAGAAAAGAAAAAAAAGAAAGATTCTGTTAAAAATAAAAAATAAAAAAATTGTTTCCAATCTAGTAAAGCACAAGTTGTGAGGGGAGGTGTGATAATTCATGTTTTGCTCGTCATTCAAAAATATTTGTGTCATTGCATAATGTTATATGGAAGGAAATTATAGGTGTAATTATTTAATTTTGTAGATCTAGCTATCTCTGCTTTTTTCCGATGATGGCTACTTCTGAAATAATATTTTCCATCATTTTCTAGTGGAAAAAACAATTGTTAAAAAATACAACTTCAACCCATTCATCATAACTTGAAACCCAATGACTACAACTTATAAAATTTCAATTCTTACCGAAAGTTGGTGGATCGTACATCCAATAAGCCAGCACTATGTCACGTCCCGCCAAATTACCTAGAGAGAATTGTCTACCAAGAGGAAGTCTCAAGAAAAGTAGGCTAATGGAATATTCTGGAAGCTCCTGGAAGACTTGAGAAAATATAGGAATATGGTGCATAATTCTATAATGTACATGGAAGGATCTAGAAAAGGTTCTAGAGTATTCAAGTGAATATTAGAGGGATGGAAGCAATAGAAGCTTCTAGAACCTCCTAGAGAAATGGAGGTGGTAAAAGATCCTTGTACCTACTTCTAGAATAAGGTAGATGTTTGTATAGATATTTTTAGGAAGAATTCTAGAACCCTCTTGTAGGGTAAGGAAAGCTTCTATGAAAAGCTTCTCCATAGTCCATTTCTTGTATGCTCTGGAATATTCTAGAGAAGGCCTAAGATGCCTATAAATAGGAGAAGGGCTCATTTGCTCCAATCAATCCAAGAGTTGTAAAGCTTTCTCAAAGTGAATACAAGGCATTCTCTCAAACTCTCTTTGTCTTTCTACTTGTCTACTTGCAAGTTTGTGAGTTAGGTTGACTTAGCATCATCAAGTGAGACTTAACGTTCAAAAAAATTCATGTCATTGCGTAACGTTACATGAAAAGAATTTACTGCGGTGAAATTATTTAATTTTGAGATTACGTATCTCTATTTCCTTCACATAATACCCTATTCTTAATAACATTTTTGCTCATTTTTGTATGGTAAGTCAGTTATTAAAAATTATAACTTCAATCTTTTGATTAAAACTTGCAACCCATTGACTACAACTTAAAAAATTCCATTTCATACCAAGCTTTGATGGGCCAATAGATGCAACGAGCAGGCTAGGATATACGCCTGCCATTAGGAAAAGAAAGACAGTGTAGAAAAACTAATCAGTTTATGTTCTGCAAAGCACTATTCATGAGGGAAGGACAGATAATTCATCTTTTGCTACTTGACATTCAAAGAAATTCATGTCATTGCATAATGTTATATGAACAGAAATTCCAGGTGTGTAATTATTTAATTTTGTCAATCCTAGTATCTCCACTTCCATCCCATAATGCCCACTTGTTAATAATATTTTCCCTCATTGTTTTGTGGTTAAGTCAATTATTAAAAATTACAACTTCATCCCGTTGATCAGAACTTGTAACCAATCGACTACAACTGGCAAAATTTCAATCCTTACCGGCAATTGAAGGGCTGAGCAGACCAGCATATAAGCCTACAATAGGAAAAAACAAAAGACAGTATTGAAAAAAAAAATCAGTTTGTCCCGTAAACCACTTTTTTGAGCGATGTCAGATAATTCAAGTTTTGCTTGCTATATGCAAAAACATAAGAACTTGTAACCCATAATTCAACAACCCTTATAAAATTTCAGCTCTACACCTAATCCTAGTGGCCCAATCGGGCCGAGCATGCCACCATCTATGCCAACCATTGGAAAAAAAAACAAAACAAAACAAAACAAAACAAAACAAAAACAAAAACAAAAATAAAAACAAAAACAAAACAAAACAAAACAAAAAGAGATTGTGTTGAAAAAATAATCAATTTCTACCCAGTACACAACTATTTGTGAGGGGAAGTCAAATAATTCAAGTTTTGCTTCTTGACATTCAAAAAAATCCATGTCATTGCGTAGTGTTATATGAAAAGAAATTACAAGTGTAATTATTTAATTTTGTCAAACTAGTTGTGCTTGCTTTCAATGATGCCCACTTATTAATAATATTTTTCCACATTGTTCTGTGGTTAAGTCAATTATTAAAAATTACAACTCCATCCCATTGATCAAATCTTGTAACCAATTGACTACAACTTAAAAAATTTTAGTTCTTATCGAGCACTAGGGGACCAACAGGCATGACAAGCAGGCCAGCATTTACGCCTACCTCTAGAGAAAAGAACAAAAAAAGATTCTGTTAAAAAAATAATCAGTTTCCATCTAGTAAACCACAAGTTGTTAGGGGAGGTGCGACAATTGATATTTCGCTCATCATTCCAAAATATTTGTGTCATTGCATAATGTTATATGGAAGGAAATTATAGGTGTAATTATTTAATTTTGTCGATCTAGCTATCTCCGCTTTCTTCGAATGATGGCTACTTCTGAAATAATATTTTCCACAATTTTCTTGTAGAAAAGGCAATAATTAAAAAATACAACTTCAACCCATTCATCATAACTTGAAACCCATTGACTACAACTTATAAAATTTAAATTCTTACCGAAAGCTAGTGGATCAATCGGTATGTCCGGTAGGCCTGCACCAGCTTCTGCCATTGTAAAAAAAAAGATAGTGTTAAAAAACATAATCAATTTCTTATCCAGTAAAGAACTAGTTCTGAGAAGAGGTCAAATAATTCAAGTTTTCGTTGATAACATTCAAAAAAAATTTTTGTCATTGCATAATCTTACAAAAAATGAGATTAGATGTGCAATTAATCGATTTTGTCACACCTGGTATCTCCACTTGCTTCTGATAATGCCCAATTCTTGATAATCTTTTCGGCAATTTTTTTAAAGTAGAACTCAAACTTAATGATCAAAACTTGTAACCAAATGACTATAACTTATTAAATTTCAGTCATTACCGAATGCTGATGGATCATTTGGCGCATCGAGCAGGCCAAAATCTACGCATGCCGTTGGGAAGAAAAAAAAAAAAAAGATTGTGTTGAAAAAATAATCAGTTTTTAACCAGTATACAACTATTTCTAAGGGGAAATCAAATAATTCAAGTTTTGTTTGTTGACATTAAAAAAAATTCAAGTCATTGCATAACGTTACATGAAAAGAATTTACGGTGATGAAATTATTTAATTTTGAGATTCTACATATCTCCGTTTCCTTCACATAATACCCCATTCTTAATAACATTTTTCCTCATTTTTGTATGGTAAGTCAATTATTAAAAATTATAACTTCAACCCATTGATCAAAACTTGCAACCCATTGACTACAACTTAAAAAATTCCAGCTCATACCAAGCTCTGGTGGGCCAATAGGTGCAACAAGCAAGCTAGGTATACGCTTGCCATTAGGAAACAAAAAGATAGTGCAGAAAAAATAATCAGTTTATATTTTGCAAAGCACTATTCATAAGGGGTAGATAGATAATTCATCTTTTGCTACTTGACATTCAAAGAAATTCATGTCATTGCATGATGTTATATAAACAAAAATTACAAATGTGTAATTATTTAATTTTGTCAATCAAGTATCTCCACTTTCATCCCATAATGTCGTATTCTTAATAATATTTTTGGCCATTTTTGTGTGGAAATGCAATTATTAAAAATTAGAAATTCAACCCATTTATCAAAACTCACAACATTTTCACAACAACTGACAAAATTTCAGTTCTTACCGTCAATCGGAGGGCCGAGCAGACCAGTATATATGCATACAATTGGAAATAAACAAAAGATAGTGTTAAAAAAAAAACATTAGTTTCTGTCTCGTAAACCACTATTTTTTAGCGATGTCAGATAATTCAAGTTTTGCTTGTTATATGCAAAAACGTAAGAACTTGTATAAAATTTCAGCTCTATACCTAATCCTTGTGGCGTAACCGGGCCGAGCATG
The DNA here is from genome assembly GCA_036172215.1 of Camellia granthamiana. Taxonomy (NCBI): domain Eukaryota; kingdom Viridiplantae; phylum Streptophyta; class Magnoliopsida; order Ericales; family Theaceae; genus Camellia; species Camellia granthamiana. The sequence goes on along the minus strand of CM069907.1, from coordinate 158,185,032 downwards.
CCACCATCTATGCTAGCCATTTGGAGAGAAAAAAAACACAAAACAAAACAAAAAGAGATTGTGTTGAAAAAATTATCAATTTCTACCTAGTACAAAACTATTTGTGAGGGGAGGTCAAATAATTCAAGTTTTGCTTCTTGACATTCAAAAAAATTCATGTCATTGCGTAGTGTTATATGAAAAGAAATTATAAGTGTAATTATTTAATTTTGTCAAACTAGCTGCTCTTGCTTTCAATGATGCCCACTTGTTAATAATATTTTTCCTCATTGTTCTATGGTTAAGTCAATTATTAAAAATTACAACTTCATCCTATTGATCAGAACTTGTAACCAATTGACTAAAATTTAAAAAAATTCAGTTCTTACTGAGCACTGGGGGACCAACAGGTGCGACCTGCAGGCCAGCATCTGCGCCTGCCTCTAGAGAAAAGAAAAAAAGAAAAAGATTCTGTTAAAAAAATAATCAGTTTCCATCTAGTAAACCACAAGTTGTGAGGAAAGGTGCGATAATTCATGTTTTGCTCGTCATTCAAAAATATTTGTGTCATTGCATAGTGTTATATGGAAGGAAATTATAAGAGTAATTATTTAATTTTGTCGATCTAGCTATCTCTACTTTCTTCTGATGATGGCTACTTCTGAAATAATATTTTCCACCAATTTCATGTGGAAAAGGCAATTGTTAAAAAATACAACTTCAACCCCATTCATCATAACTTGAAACCCATTGACTACAACTTATAAAATCTCAATTCTTACCGAAAGCTGGTGGATCAATAGGTACGTCCGGTAGGTCAGCACCAACTCCTGCCATTGTAAAAAAAAGATAGTGTTAAAAAAAAAAATCCATTTCTTATCTAGTAAAGAACTAGTTCCGAGGAGAGGTCAAATAATTCAAGTTTTCGTTGATAACATTCAAAAAATATTTTTGTTGTTACATAATCTTACAAAAAACGAGATTAGATGTGCAATTTTGTCACACCTAGTATCTCTACCTGTTTCCGATAATGCCTAATTCTTAATAATTTTTTCGGCAATTTTTTTAAAGTAGAACTCCAACTTAATGATCAAAACTTGTAACCAAATGACTACAACTTATTAAATTTCAGTCATTACTGAATGTTGATGGATCATTTGGCGCATCGAGTAGGCCAAAATCTATACATGCCATTAGAAGGAAGGAAAAAAAAAAAGAAAAAAGAAGAAGATAGTCTTGAAAAAATAATCAGTTTCTACCCAGTATACAACTATTTGTAAGGGGAGGTCAAATAATTCAAGTTTTGTTTGTTGACATTTAAAAAAATTCATGTCATTGCATAACGTTACATGAAAAGAATTTACAGCAGTGAAATTATTTAATTTTGAGATTTTAAGTCAATTCTTAATAACATTTTTCCTCATTTTTGTATGATAAGTCAATTATTAAAAATTATAACTTCAACCCATTGATCAAAACTTGCAACCCATTGACTACAACTTAAAAAATTCCAGTTCATACCAAGCTCTGGTGGGCCAATAGATGCAATGAGCAGGCCAAGATATACGCCTGCAATTAGGAAAAAAAAGATAGTGTAGAAAAAATAATCAACTTATGTTCTGCAAAGCACTATTCATGAGGGGAGGACAGATAATTCATCTTTTGCTACTTGACATTTAAAGAAATTCATGTCATTGCATAACGTTATATTATAGCGATTTCGGTTTTGACCCGATCTTTGTTGTACTCTGGACTCGGGTTTCATGATTTAGTGTTGTGGTTCATCTCTTATTCCCTTTTGTTTTCCCTTAAGTTTGTCTTTTGGGTTTGTTGTGGTTGTGTTTGGGGCAAATTGGTTGCTTGATTTCTAAACTTTTGTTGCCCAGATTTTTACTTCTCTACTCGAGCGACACTTCTTGCGCTCGAGCGGGCTTTGCAAACTCTCAACACTTTTGCAGGCTTGCAAAATTACTGGGAGAGTGTATTCTACACTCGAGGGGGCTTAGCTTGAATGGCCACTTCTTGTGCTCGAGCGGTTGGTCAGTTGTCTGCAAAACTATTGGATGTATGTTTTCTACGCTCGAACGTCACTTCTTGTGCTCGAGCGGTGAGCATCTCTTTCATTGTGTCTTGGCACTCGAGCGACCCTTCTTGCACTCGAGCAGAACAACTTATTGTGTCTGATGCTCGAGCGTCACATCTTGCACTCGAGCGAACTGTGCATATATCAGTTCTTGAAAGTGACTTTTTACATCACTTTTTCAGATCTTTTCTTCCTAATCCCTAAAGTTGACACCTTCTCTCTCTAAAACTCTCTCTCTCTCTACATTTTCACCTAGTTCTAGTGGTTTACCCACCCATTTGTCTTTGTTAAAAAGAGTGAGCATCTCAAAATCTCCGTTTTGATCCGAATAGAGTTGGGTTTGAGCATCTTTGAAGTTTCATCCTTGCTTGGCTCGTCTTCTCTCTTTGAGGTTGGGATTTTCTACACTTTTATATGGCTTTTAACTTAGTTATGGGTTGTTGTGTAACAATGGTGGAATTTGGGGTGTTGTGAACAAACATAGGGTTTGAGTATTAGATCAAAAGAGGGGTTTCTAAGTGAATGAGCTATAGATGGTTACGGGAATCAATTTGAGGCTATATTGTGTCAACATCGTTGATATAAATGGTAAGTCAATTATTGAAAATTATAACTTCAACCCATTGATCAAAACTTGCAACCCATTGACTACAACTTAAAAAATTTAGTTCATACCAAGCTCTGGTGGGCCAATAGGTGCAGCAAGTAGGCCAGGTATACGCCTGCCATTAGGAAACAAAAAGATAGTGCAGAAAAAATAATTAGTTTATGTTTTGCAAAGCACTATTCATGATGGGTGGCAGATAATTCATCTTTTGCTACTTGACATTCAAAGAAATTCATGTCATTGCATAATGTTATATGAACAGAAATTACAAGTGTGTAATTATTTAATTTTGTCAATCAAGTATCTCCACTTTCATCCCATAATGCCGTATTCTTAATAATATTTTTGGCCATTTTTGTGTGGAAATGCAATTATTAAAAATTAGAAATTCAATCCATTTATCAAAACTCATAACATTTTCACAACAACTGACAAAATTTCAGTTCTTTCCAGCAATCGAAGGGCCGAGCATACCAGCATATATACCTACAATTGGAAAAAACAAAAGACAACGTTGAAAAAAAAAATCAATTTCTGTCTCGTAAACCACTATTTTTTAGCCATGTCAGATAATTCAAGTTTTGCTTGTTATATGCAAAAACATAATAACTTGTAACCCATAATTCAATAAACCTTATAAAATTTTAGCTATATACCTAATCCTAGTGGCCCAATCGGGCCGAGCATGCCACTATCTATGCCAGCCATTGGAAAAAAAAAAAAAAACAAAACAAAACGAAACGAAACAAAAAGAGATTGTGTTGAAAAAATAATCAATTTCTACCCAATACACAACTATTTGTGAGGGGAGGTCAAATAATTCAAGTTTTGCTTCTTGACATTCAAAAAAATTCATGTCATTGCGTAGTGTTATATGAAAAGAAATTACAAGTGTAATTATTTAATTTTGTCAAACTAGCTGCACTTGCTTTCATTGATGCCCACTTGTTAATAATATTTTTCCTCATTGTTCTGTAGTTAAGTCAATTATTAAAAATTATAACTTCATCCCGTTGATCAGAACTTGTAACCAATTGACTATAACTTAAAAAGTTTCAGTTCTTAACAAGCATTGGGGGACCAACAGGCGCGACGAGCGGGCCAACATCTATGCCTGCCTCTGAAGAAAAGAAAAAAAAAAGATTTTGTTAAGAAAATAATCAGTTTCCATCTAGTAAACCACAAGTTGTGAGGGAAGGTGCGATAATTCATGTTTTGCTCATCATTCAAAAATATTCGTGTCATTGCATAATGTTATATAGAAAGAAATTATAGGTGTAATTATTTAATTTTGTCGATCTAGCTATCTCTGCATTGATCAGAACTTGTACCCAATTGACTACAACTTAAAAAATTCCAGTTCATACCAAGCACTGGTGGATCAACAGGTGCATCGAGCAAGTCAGCATCTACGCCTACCATTGGAAAGAAAACATAGTGTAAAAAAATAATCAGTTTATGTCCAATAACCCAGCCATCTCTAATAATATTTTTTTCCCCATTATTGTGTTCTAAGGCAATTATTAAAAATTAAAATTTCAACCTAATAATTAGAACTGGTATGCGCTCTATCTGTTCATTCAATTCTCAATTTTCTATACATGTTTACTATGTACTCAGCATTTACAGATAAAAATGTGTATCCCTATTATGTACTTTTCAATTAAAAGGCTATGCCACTCTTTTATCCAACATACACAAGGTATTGGCACCCACCAATGGCATGGTACGAGTTGCGCAAAAGAAAAGAGGTTTTGATGCAACCAAGGCCATAAGAGTTGCATTAAAGAAAAGGGGCATGGACTCAATTACGAACATAGGAGATGCTCGAAAGAAAAGGGTTTTGGGTTCAACTGAGGCCTATTCATTTTTGAAAACCAAGGTGACCTAGGCTCAATAGTTTATTTCAAGAGTTGTATCAATCACTTTGCACTAAATATTTCTTTTGGTCCGGGAGTGGAGAGCAGTTGCAAAATAAGAGTGGTGCTATTGAAGGCTCCTTTGAGGCTTATTGATGATGGGAGTTCCTTTGAGCAGGGACTCGGTGGCCTTCCTATTTCTCAGAATACTTTAGAGGGGTTGGATGTATTTGAAGCTCCTTTTACTCGTCAGGAGGACGCGGCTATGGATTGGTTATCTGAGAATAGTGGTTTGCCTCCATTCCATCAGTTAAAGAGAAAGGTCAAGTTAGATTTTGCTACTTGTCTATTTATGGAAGATAATGATGGTGGCAAACAACATTATTCTGGTACAATGATTGTGGATGAGTCAAGATCAGGGAGAGAATTAGAGGTATTAGAGATCCCAGTTGACATGCCTCTTTCTGCGACTAGGCATGTATATGCAACTACCGACCGTTTAGCATTTTTGGGGAACCAGGTTGATATGGTGTTGCCTAAGCAGAAAAACACCCAGGATAAGATATCTGAGTAGATATAGACCCAAGTCAAGATACTCGAGCAGACAAAGGCCCAGGTTGATGTAGTGCACTCTGTTTCTGAGACTAGTCATGATGCTTCTACTGACCCCGTTCCGCATAGTCAGTGAGAGACTGAGCAGTGACGCCAAGTTGTAGCGCAGATCAGACGTGACATGGAGACTAGGTGCTTTTTGTACCTACTATATTGTAAACAGAGAAAGGGTGCACAAATACAGAGGAAACCAACAAACCAAACCAACCTCACCTCTATGGGTTGGATTGGTTTTTTCATTACAATGGCTTGGTTTTGGGTCTTAAAATATCAACCCGATAGGATTGGTTCTGTCTCAATTTAGGTCATGCCTAAATCAAACCAACCCAAGACCCGAACCTATATATATTGTATAGTATTCTATTTATGTTCGCATATCTTCATGTCATTGTATAGCAAATACTAAGGTGGACTTGATTTCATCTGATCATTTCATATATGAGATGAAAGTTAGGGCACATTAGAATTCATTTCTAATCTTCATTTAAACAACTCATTCCACGTTGGCTTATTAAGTGTTAACATAACATGGGCATTTATTTTTACACATTGGATTATTCACATAAACTTTTTGTATAATCTACTAAACATAACATGACTATTTGTGGTTGTTGGCTTGTATTAAATTTTAAAACAATATTTTATTCTTATAGCCCTTAATAGGGTTGAATGGCAAAAAATGATTAATGTATCCAACCCCACTTGATTTGGGACACAAGGCTTAGTTTGGTTTGGTTTGGTACGTTGCATGATTGGTTCAGTCCTAGGTCCAAAACCCTAGAATCGGCCATGATTGGGTTGGTTCTAAGTTTAGCAATAACTCGAACCAAAATAACACAAATGCACAATCCTAAATCAGAGGACTCAGTGGACCGACTAGTCACTTGCCTGTAACTAGTGTCCCAACAAGTTCTCTATTTGTGTGAGTGGTAGCGTTGGCAATGACAGTCAGATGCGCTGCTTGCCTACCACTGATGGGGATTTCACTACCACTCGCCTTGCTAATGGATGTGTATCTTTGAGGGGATCTGATGGAAGGTACTTAATCCCACAAGGTTGTTTGTTGGAGTGCAAGATGAGTCTATGCCAAGGTTATTCTCCATCCTGCAACACAAGCTAACCACCTTCATGCAATTGGAGACCTTGTTTCCAAGGTTCTATTTGCTAGACACCTTCTGCACGATGCTTCAAGGGTTTGGTCAGCTTTCTTTGCAGGAGACTTCTTTTGAAGTCTTTGAGACTGCTCATGATGCTTTGGTAGAGTTTCAAGGTACAAGCTCGAAGTGGGTTGGTTTGGAGAGAGTTTGTCTTGATTGGAGAAGTAGGTGAAGAATCAATATATTCAAGCTGAACTGGAAGAGGTGCACAAAGCCTTGGCATTGTCTTCAATGGTAGTGGCAAAATCTAAGTTGATAATGAAAGAGTCTAATTTGGTAGTGGAAAAGGTTGTGCTAGACTTAGAGCTAGCAAGGCTATGACTGAAGCAGAATCAGCAGCCTAAGTTTGAGGGAGAAGAGAGCTATCAAGGCTCAGTTTGTGAGTAATGATGGGGAGACTTTAGACTTGGGTGGCCTGTTGACCAAGGGTAGGTGAGGAGTTAGAGACACTATGTACTGGAGAATTCAACTAATGTGTTTGTAATTGAAAATTCTCTAAGTAATTAATAAAATATGTCATGTTTCATTTGTAATGCCATTCCCCATCTTTAATGCACTGCCAATGAGTTGTACAAAAAAATTTGTAAACAATTTACAATAAAAACCGCAATAGCGACGTTTCATCAATCATAAACCCGAGCAGGCACATTACTATATGGCAATGAAAGGTTCACAGAGCTTTTTCCTTGTTTTCCTCTCTAGGGGTAGTATGTCTCTTAGAAGCACGGGCACCTCTCTGGAGATGGTGTACAAGTGTCAAACATGAACCCGCGGGAGAGAGTCGGACACGTTGCGAACATGCTGAAAGGACATGCTAGGGACCAACTTTTTCCAAAGCATACCTAAGGTTGATAAATTAATAAAATTAATATTTGACATAAAATAAATATTAAATGTTTAAAAATATAGCATGTCATAAATATATGACGTTACATGTTTTGTATGTATCCTCCCAACGTGTGGCGTCCTACATTTTTTAAAAGTTTGCATGTCCGTGTCATGTGTTTGTGTCCATGATTCTTAGGTATGCCTTCAACCATTTTGCACAGATAGGGCTCAGAGAATTTGTAAATTAGTGTCACGACCCAAACCCGTCCCCATGGGTTTAGTATCGTAACCGGCCAGTAATCCTTGGATTACCAAAGGCCTCTTGACTGATTAACATAAAGTTAGGGGCTGCGGAAGCAAATATACAATATATAAATACAGTCCATTGAGTCGTGAAGACGTACATGATACGCATCATTTAAAACTTTTATGAACATATGAGTGGTGTTGAGAAACATAACCTTTACATAACACTTCTAGTAGTGTATTAACAGACATCTTGTCCAAAACTTAACAACAAACAAAGTCTAACATGATTATACAAAAACAGCCACAAATCTTGACTTTATTCGAAACCTCCTCGGGAGGCACAAAGGTTGGCTGACAAAAAGGGAACATAGGCCGTCAACTCTGGGCCTGGTCACATGCCTACTCACCTACATATATAATATAAATAGTGAGCTATAACCCAGTGAATAATAACAGAGTAAAGACTTTAATGAATGATGCCCATAACATAACTCAAATCTCATAGCAAACAGAATCATAATCAGATAATGGAACTGAATCATAATCTTGTCCATATTCAAATCATGTGTGGTACATCCATTAGCACAAACATGTCTCTTGGGTCAAGCTTATTAAGTTCCATGAAGGAACCTCCGGTGCTGGGTAACATATCTTATACATTGGCCACGGTATTGTTTCCCCCAGGCGAGGGCCTGGGCCACGGTATAAACCCCCGGGCTAGGGCCTCATGACCATAAGCCACAGTATTATGTCCCCTAGGCGAGGGCCTTTGCTAAGGATACCACAATTATGTTTCAAAGAAAATTGGACAATCATTCATTCATACAAAACATAGCTTTTCAGAAAACTGATCATTTCATATCATCAGAAAATAATTAAGGTTAACATAACTTTACAGAGTTATTACTCACAGATAATTGGTAGCTCTAATTAGATGGCAAAGTGGGCAGTTCACTTGTCTTGAGGCGCGTGACCTACATAGCATGATAGATACATACGTTGAATACATACGCTTGGATTGAACACAACTTATTTCCTTATTCTTAGTGTGTTTCTAACCTTTAACCTCATTATGGAGTCTTAATCATAGCCTAGGAATGCCTAGGATGGAACGAGGATGCAAAAATGTACTTGAAACACTTAGCCAAATTTTTGCTGAAACAAGGGTCTCGCTCGAGCGTGCCTTTCTTCGCTCGAGCGGACACGCTCGAGCGGACATGCCAAATGTGAGTGGTCGCTCGAGCGTAGACTTCTTCGCTCGAGTGGTCTGCAAAATATGAAAAAGTTCTGGTTGCATGAAATCTCCGCTTGACGCTCGCTCGAGCGTGAGACACAGGTCCTCACTCGAGTGCAAGTTTTGTCGCTCGAGCGTGCTTCTACACGCAAATTTCTGAGAGCTTGCAATTTACGCTCGAGCCAGCCTTTTGTCACTCGAGCGGAAGCATAAAAATAAGGACGTTCGCTCGAGCGTAGGATCCTTCGCTCAAGCGTGAAAGCAAAATTCTGAATTTTCCAGATTTGCTCCAAAGCTTCAAAACATGGATTTAACACCCCAAAGCTCATCCTCTTGGGCCAAAATTCTGGAAAACATTTAGAAACTCACAAAACATCATGTTTTAAAGATCATTTCATGAAATCAAGACCCAAAAGTATGCCATTTGTACAAAATTCCAACATAAACTTTATGAATGTTTTAAGAACACAACATGCATGAATTTTCTTAAACCCAACCTCTTCAAAACATGATCAAACTTGGCAACTTGATAGAAAACATGATGAGTTCCCAAAATATAAGTGAGATGAACACATGCATGAAAGAATTCTTTGAAATCATGCTCAATTTGTGAAGAAATGAACATGCATGCATGGTATGGCCTAATTCTTCTAAATTCTAATGCAATTCCCTCATGAATTCACTTAATCCACTAGTGATCTTGTAGAATCTAATTCAATTACTCAATTAAGAGTTTAGTCCCTTACCTAGAGGCTTGAATCTACAATAGTTGAAGTTGAGATCCTCAAATCTTCTTCAATTGACAACAATTCCTAGCACTTCTTTTGGTTTAAGCTCAAATTCTCAAGTCTTGGACCCAATCTCCCTACTCTCTTTCCCTCTCACGTTTTGTGCAAGAAAATTGAAATTGATGGTATCAAAACATGTATAAGGTGTAAAATGGTCTTGTAAAAGCCCACTCAATGGCATACATGTAAATAACTTAAGCTGAATTAATTAGCATTATTTATTCTAATTTAATCGTTCCAAATTGACTTTTAATTAAACTTACCATAAAGTCCTATAAATCTATTTCTGAGTCGGATGCCGATAAGGCTTTCAATTCGCAAATCAAAACTAAAATATGAACAGATCTTTCTACATCAAACAGATATAAGCACAAAATAATGCAATGCACATATAATTGACTCAAGATTTCTTCTTAATTACTTATTTGGCATACTTAAACATGGATTAGTATTAATCATGGGTCGGGATTGTTACAATTAGGTTGGGAAATTTTGTAGTAGGCATTCTCACTAACTTCACTTATCATGTAGGCCCTTGCCATTTAGATGCAAACTTGTGAGTTGATGTTCCTCTCATGATGTGAGGTGCAACTCAAAGCACAAAGGTCATGTTTGGTTTGTATTTGTGAAACAATTTTGAAAAATAATTTTATGGAAAGAGTTTACAAAATTTAAAAATTTGTTTAGCTGTACGTTTTGAAAATAGTTTTGGAGTTTGGGATGATATACATATATTTTATTTTTTATTTTTTTTGATAATTGAATAGATGGGTGTGAGAGAAAAAGTGATTGATTGATGTGTAGTAGAGAGAAAAGTGATTTTGGATTTTTTTTTTCAAAAATTTTCGACCAAATAAATTTTTGAAATTTTTTCTCAAAAATTGTCTCACAAGAGACAAACCAAACAAAGCTTAAATCTTCTCGTTTGAATTGCCTAGGGCATACCAGAGTGTCATAGGCTCGAGCAATATCCCTTTGACAAACTTTGAGGTTCATCTCTGCTTTTGTCTCTTTTTTCATCGAGAGCTTCAAGCTCTATAGGTAATGGGTTAGGAATGACTCTACTTCGAAGGGCAATGCAAGCTAAAGAAATGGCAATTTCTATCAAAAGGCTTGATTAGTCCCCATAAACAAAGGAAAAAAGCATCATTTGAGTTGGCGTCCTTTTAGATGTTCTATATGTTGGAAAATAATGGTTTTTCGACAACTTTAATTCGAAATTAAAGTGGAACCCAACCGTCGGTTAAAGTGGGTCTGAGTGATTTTGTATTCTCTCAAGTGAAAAGATTACAATATAAAAATGATGGGCCGAAACCATTGAGTTATAAATGAGAATTGTCTCATAAAGTGGGCATCAATAGAAGTTGGGCTTGGGCCTAGGCTTGGACTTAGACTTAGGTTTAGTCTTGGTCTGGACTGGCCTAAGCTTGTATATGTGCATGTGTTGGACTTAGTCTTGGGCATGGGCTAGATTGTGCTATACTAGACTGGGCTTGTCTTGTGCATATGTTTTAGACTGAGTGTGGATCGGGTTGTGACCCAATACCCCGTATCCATTTTGTGACCCATCTAGTTGGATTATTTAAATAGGATTATTTATATAGATATATATTTATTTATTTATTTATTTATTTATTCAACCTTCGTAACTCTCATCTTTTGATGATAGAGTTGATGATCATTATGCACATAGGAGTTTTGCACCTTTTTAACTTTAGCCCTAAAGGCTAGAGTTGATGGCCATTGACGCTAGGTTTTATGGTAGCCTTCATGGCTAAGACCTCTCCCCTACAAGTATTGTTAAACTTATTTATTTTGATAATTTATTTAATTATGTTTTTAATTTATTTGAAAGAGAAAAATAGAATTCAAAATTTATTTTGATGATTTATTTAATTATGTTTTTAATTTATTTGGAAGAGAAAAATAGAATCAAAATTTATTTTGATGATTTATTTGAAAGAGAAAAATAGAATCAAAATTTATTTTGTCCCATTATTTCTCACATAAACCTTTATCCTAAATGTTGTTAAAATGTATTTAATATTTGATTAAATCAGGAGTTCAAATAGCTCAAAACAAAGGTTCAAACAACCTAGCACAGTAACAGGCCAAAAAATTCAAAAGGTTCAAGTGGAAGATATTCAAATTAGTGATGATGGAAGTACAACGGCTATAAAGGTTCAAAAGGCCAAAAGGTTCAAAAAGTTCAAATGGAAGATATTTAAATTTGTAATGATGGAGTGGAAGATATTCAAATTGGTAATGATGGAAGTACAACAACTATAAACGGCTATAAATTCAAATGACTATAATGGCTATAAACGGCTATAAATTCAAATGAATACAACGGTTATAAACGGCTATAATTTTCATTATATATACCAAAGCCTCTAATGTAAACAAGTTACAAAAAAACCTGAAAATATTCTTTGATCTATAATCACTCACATCTATTCTCAGAAATTATACACTGAACCTTATAGCTTCAAGCCTATATTTCCTGTGTGAGATTTACAGAAAAATTAAAATTTCATTTTATATATCTATCTTTGAGAGATATTTATTGTAAGCTTTCTTTGAAAGTAAAAATACCATTTCATCTTGTAAAAGTGTTGCAAACACTGTATTCTTGAAATCTTGAGAGTGATTGTGAATCACCTAAGATTTGCAAGGGTTTGGGCTTGTGAAATCTGTGTAAAATCCGTGGAGGATTGCTCTATTTGTAAAAAGGTTGCTAGCACCCCTGTGAAGCTAGAAGATAGTAGAAAATCTCAAGTGAAGGTTGAGGAGTGGATGTAGGCTTGGTTGAAGCCGAACCACTATAAATCTGTTTGTCTTCTCTTTACTTTCATACTACTGCTATAGCTATCTAATATTCATATGTTAATCATTTGATTTACCCTGTATGTTAGTTATACTTCATTGTTATTTTGCTTGATCATTTACTGCTAACTTTATCATTGTGCTTGTTAATAATTTGTTATACTAGTAGTTAATTTTATTGTGGTATTATTAATTTATTTTGTAGAAACCTAATTCACCCCCCTCTTAGATTGCTTTTTGGGTAACAAGTATAAAAAGGGGTCTTTCCCCTCCAACTAAGAAGAAGAGTTTTGAGAGATTTTTGATGGAAAATGGAGATATTGTCTTGAGATAAAAAAGTTGGAGATGATTTTTTACACCAAATAAAAATTTTCCTATCTTTTGCTAGTTCCTTCTTTGGTTCTTGTTAGAGAGAGTGCAACTATTATCAAGTTTGCCAAAGTTAACAGAAGGTGCTTCTGCGTTAACCCAGTCTAAACCCCGCATCCTAAGAGACAGAAGTCGACGTTCCTCCAGCACTCACGATAAGATGGCTAATCTATTTTAAGGACACTGTGGTATCACACAGGTTTCGATTTGTTTCATTCTACTAATTTTATTTTATTATGAATTTCTGTGAATTCTAACATATTCTTATTCTGAAATTCAAAGTGATTGTTCAATATAAATTTATTTATTTTATTTAAGTATACAATTTATACAACACTATATGCCCAAAGGGCCATTGGGAGCATGTGGGCCCAATCCTTTTAATAATCCTTGAGGGTTTTTAAGAGGATTATGAGAAGTGTCTTATTGGTTGTCTCAGCTTACCGATTCCTTGGGGATAATAGGTTTTTGACTTGTATGATGTCATAAGAGGTAACAAAAGGGGATTCATTCTCTGAAAGGATTACTTTGGGTGTACCAAAGCAGCAGATGATGTATTTGTTGAAAAAATGGTTTTATATAGGCATATTATTTAGCCCATTTTGGGTGGATCCCAAACATTGTTTGGGGTGGGTCCAAAGAGGTGAAGTGTTCTTTGCTGCGTGGCAAGTCACACGGTGAAGACGGAACGTCAAAACCATTTATGAGTGAATGGGAAGATGACGTCGTTTTCGGGTCTAACATTAATTTTTTAGATAAAATTCTTTTGAATTTTTTCAATAAAAAATTATTGTGGGAATTTAATTTAATTCTAAATTCAAATTTTGGATTCCTAAGTGGTTTCTTAAAGTTTGTAATTTTAGAATTTATTTTAATTCTAAATTTAAATTTTAGGTTCTTTAAGTATTTCCTAAAATTTGTATCTCTTTATTTATTTATTTATTTAACTATTTCAAAAGTTTAATATATATATATTTAATTAGTTTAATATATATATATTTGAAATATATTAAATAAATGAACTTACTGTTGCTCCAACAGTTTGTTTTAATGTCCAACGGGAACGCTTTTTCAATGTTTGAATTTGAGTGTTCAAACGGTCAAACTTTATTTTAGTTCAAAACAAGGGTCAACTTTATTTGAATTAAAATGTTTTGCACCTGTTGACTTGGGATAGCACCTGTTCGGGATATGTCTTTGTGCCTATATATATTCTTCATTCCAGCAGTCTTGGATCGGTTTTTTGTCCTATCCGTAATTGATTGGCAACTTCCATATTGCTGTCCTATATTCAGCAGTCTGGAAAATCGAATTTTTCTTTCCGGAAATAGCAGTCAAGTTGTCTTATTGTTCGTCCAATTTTTCTCTAAGTGCATTTATTCTTCATATTTAGTTTTAAGAATAAATATTCAGAGAGTTAGAACACAGGTTTGGTTCGCCGAACAAATTGTTTGAAGTACTACTACAATTTGTGAAGATCATTGTATCCTGGGAGATAGACGCCACTCAACCGTAAGTACCGTAGCGGGGCGAATCTGTCTTAAGGACAGAGTGTCACACACTCGACTTGGTCTTGTAATTTTTATTTGGTTCAATAAATAAATCTGGTATGTAATTTATTTATTTTGGTTGATTTTATTTCAAGTTATTTTTTTATACACAGAAGATTGTTCCAACAATCTTAAGACAGAATCGAATTATTCTGTTTACAGAATTTTTCGTTTGTTTCCTTTTTTCATTCTTCGTAAATAATTTCGGAAGAAAATTATTTTCTGTGAATTGACAAAATAATATTCTGGTTGGAAAAACAAATAGTGATTATATGCTATTTGACAGATAGTAGTAATATACTGTCTCTTTTCTTTGACAACAACTAGTAGTACGATACTGGTGTCATTAACAATTCAGAATATATTTTTGTGGAAGTTTTTCAGAAATTAATCTTGGTTTTTAGAAATTATTTTCTGTGTTTTCATTAATTAAAATTCTGTTTCAGTTTTTTAATTATTAGAGTGTAACAAGAGATTTTAATTTCTTGTGTGGAATTAATTTGGTTGAATAAAATTTTATTTTATTTCCAAATTAATTGGAAAATAAAAGTTACATTCTTGTTTCTTTTATTTTTACAGAATTTAATTCTGTGAATTTGGATTAGTTTTCTGTGTGGAATTAATTTGGTTAAATAAAAGTTTATTTTATTTTCAAATTAATTGGAAATAAAAGTTACAATTGTTGTTTCTTTTATTATTTACAGAATTTAAAATTCTGTGTTATTTGGTTTTAATTTTCTGTGTAGTATTAAATTCTATTTATAATTGTGGTTTATAATTTAGAATTTATGGCTACTAAAACTGGTCAAACTTATGTTCAAACCAGTACTGGTATGGTGATTGCCATTACGCCAACCTCTCCTTATGTTGGGACTGTGCCAGTGAATCATGGTGGAAAACCAGAGAAGTTCTTAAGAACTGATTTTTGCAAAGGCAAAGGAAGAACAAGTAAGAAGGTCACTAAAGCCGATATAACCGAAATGGATTTAATTTCCAATGGTGTAGATGTCACAAATCTTTCTGCAGTTGTTTCCGAGGCAAATCTTGTCGGAAATCCTAAAGAATGGTGGGTGGACACTGGTGCTACTCGCCATATCTGTGCTGATAAAAAGATGTTCACATCTTATTCTACAGTGGAAAATGATAAACAACTTTTTATGGGCAACTCCTCAACTTCCAAAGTTGAAGGACAAGGAAAGATTATTCTGAAAATAACATCTGGAAAGGAACTCACTCTCAACAATGTGTTACATGTACCGGACATTCGCAAGAATTTAGTTTCCGGATCTTTGTTGAGTAAGAATGGGTTTAAGCTAGTTTTTGAAAGTGACAAGTTTGTACTTACCAAAAATGGAATGTATGTAGGAAAAGGTTACATGGCTGATGGCCTTTTCAAGATGAATGTAATAACTGTTGTACCCTCTGGTATTAATAAAGATACATCTTCTTCTTACTTACTTGAGTCTTCAAATTTATGGCATGGTAGACTAGGACATGTTAATTATGGATCTATACGTAGATTAATTAATATGGAATGTTTACCTAAATTTGACATTGATTCAAATCATAAATGTGAAATTTGTGTTGAGGCAAAATTATCTAAAACTCCTTTTCATTCAATTGAAAGAAGTACGGAACCACTTGAATTAATTCATAGTGACATTTGTGATTTTAAATCAATTCAAACCAGAGGTGGGAAAAAGTATGTAATCACTTTTATAGATGACTATACTAGATATAGTTATATTTATTTAATTCGAACCAAGGATGAAGCTTTGGAGAATTTTATTCAATATAAGAATGAAGTTGAAAATCAACTTGGTAAGAAAATCAAGAAACTTAGAAGTGATAGAGGTGGTGAATATGAATCACCTTTTGGTGAATTTTGTAAGGAACATGGAATAATTCATCAAACCACCGCTCCTTACTCACCTCAGCAAAATGGAATTGCTGAAAGGAAAAATAGGACTTTAAAAGAGATGATGAATGCCATGTTAATTAGTTCTGGATTACCTCAGAACTTGTGGGGGGAAGCAATACTTTCTGCTAATTATATTTTAAATAAAATACCCCGAAAGAAAGTAAATCAAACACCTTATGAATTATGGCATGGAAGAGTACCATCCTACAAATACTTAAAAGTGTGGGGGTGTTTGGCTAAAGTAGCTATTCCTAGTCCTAAAAAGACTAAGATAGGTCCTAAGACCATTGATTGCATTTTCATTGGTTATGCCAAGAATAGTAGTGCATATCGGTTTTTGATTCATAAATCAGAACATTCCGAAATGCATGTAAATACTATTATTGAGTCTCGGAATGCATCTTTCTTTGAACATGTATTTCCAAAGAAGACTGGGCAAGAGACTAGTACTATTAAAAGATCTTTTGATGCTATTACTAGTCAGGATCAAGAACATGATCAAGAACAAGAGTTTGATCAAAATGAGGAAGAGGAACTTAGGCGTAGTAAACGTGCTAGAACCTCAAAATCTTTTGGTCCAGATTTTTTAACATATTTGTTAGAAAATGAACCTTTAACTTTTAAAGAGGCTATGTCCAGTCCTGAAGCTCCTTTATGGAAAGAAGCTGTCAACAGTGAAGTTGAATCCATCTTACAAAATCACACTTGGGAATTAGTGGACTTGCCACCAGGTTGTAAACCTCTTGGATACAAGTGGATTTTCAAAAGGAAAATGAAAGCGGATGGATCAATTGACAAATACAAGGCAAGACTTGTAGTCAAAGGATTTAGACAAAAAGAAGGTCTTGATTACTTTGACACGTACTCACCGGTTACTAGAATAACATCCATTAGAATGCTAATTGCCATTGCATCTCTATACAATCTAGAAATTCATCAAATGGATGTGAAAACCGCTTTCTTAAATGGTGAGTTAAATGAAGAAATTTACATGGAACAACCAGAAGGTTTTTCTGTTCCAGGTAAAGAAAAGAAAGTGTGTAAATTGGTTAAATCATTATATGGTTTAAAACAAGCGCCAAAGCAATGGCATGAGAAATTTGACAAGGCAATGATGTCAAATGGATTCAAAATTAATGAGTGTGACAAATGTGTTTATATTAAAAACATAGACAAAGGTTATGTCATGGTATGTCTTTATGTAGATGATATGCTCATCATAGGTAGTAATAATGACATGATTAAAACTACCAAGAAAATGTTGAATAAACATTTTGACATGAAGGACATGGGCATTGCTGATGTAATTCTTGGTATGAAAATTACCAGAACATCAGAAGGATATGCTTTGTCACAATCTCATTACATTGAGAAAATACTGGACAAATTCAGCAAAGATGATGATCATCTTGCTAGAACACCTGTAGATGTTAATTTGTATCTATCTAAGAATGTACAGGAAAGTATTTCTCAATTAGAGTACGCCCAAATTATTGGAAGCTTAATGTACTTGATGAACTGCACTCGCCCGGATATAGCTTATGCGGTAAGTAAATTAAGTAGATATACGAGTAATCCGGGAGTAGAACACTGGAAAGCAATTATAAGGGTTCTTAGATATCTCCGATTTACTCATAACATTGGGCTTAATTATACTAGATATCCAGCAGTACTTGAAGGATACTGTGATGCGAATTGGATATCGGATACAAGAGACTCAAAGTCCACTAGTGGGTATGTCTTTACTCTTGGTGGGGCGGCTGTATCTTGGAAATCTTCCAAACAGACTTGTATTGCTAGGTCTACTATGGAATCTGAATTCATAGCTTTAGACAAAGCAGGGGAAGAGGCAGAATGGCTTCGCCACTTCCTTGAAGATATTCCAATTTGGCCAAAACCGGTGCCTGCTATATGCATACATTGCGATAGTCAATCAGCAATTGGTAGAGCACAGAGTCATATGTATAACGGTAAGTCACGACACATTCGTCGTCGACATAACACCGTAAGACAACTACTCTCTAATGGAATTATTTCCATAGAATATGTTAAGTCTAAAGACAACATAGCGGATCCATTTACCAAAGGGTTAGCAAGAGAGTTAGTTGAGAATTCATCGAGGGGAATGGGACTAAAGCCTATTAAATAAGAGTTACCACAACGGCAACCCAACCTAGTTGACTGGAGATCCCAAGATCTAGGTTCAAAGGGACAACCGAGTTGTGATTAACTCAGAAGGATCACTGGGGAGTCTAACTCCTACCCATTTCTATGATGAAATAGTGATGTCTGCAGCGTTTTAGGTTAAGTAATACTTTTAATGATTCTTATATCTAGGTAAACCTAGTGGAGTATGGCAGGATACTCTTCATAAGCATCACCTATGTGAGTGTGAACTGGGCCGGTTCTGTGAGATTTGTGAAGGGCTACAATTCTCTAGAGCACTCATGAAGACCAGGTTGTTCAGGGCCAAAATGAACACAATAGTGAGAACTAAACTGTGTCTGGGAATATACTGTGTGAGTTCTATTGTCTTGGTTTACACAAACGGCTGAACAGTTCAAGACATCATGTTCACTATTTAGCTAGTAAATCCGATAGTGTCTCACAAGGGAAGGTTCAAAGCCAAAAGCTACCTATCCTTTGCAGAATATTTCCAATTTCTGTACTCTCTGATTAGATCATGTTGTTGCATTTTCTCTCCGTCAAATTCCATTCATGTGGGGGATTGTTGGAAAAATGGTTTTATATAGGCATATTATTTAGCCCATTTTGGGTGGATCCCAAACATTGTTTGGGGTGGGTCCAAAGAGGTGAAGTGTTCTTTGCTGCGTGGCAAGTCACACGGTGAAGACGGAACGTCAAAACCATTTATGAGTGAATGGGAAGATGACGTCGTTTTCGGGTCTAACATTAATTTTTTAGATAAAATTCTTTTGAATTTTTTCAATAAAAAATTATTGTGGGAATTTAATTTAATTCTAAATTCAAATTTTGGATTCCTAAGTGGTTTCTTAAAGTTTGTAATTTTAGAATTTATTTTAATTCTAAATTTAAATTTTAGGTTCTTTAAGTATTTCCTAAAATTTGTATCTCTTTATTTATTTATTTATTTAACTATTTCAAAAGTTTAATATATATATATTTAATTAGTTTAATATATATATATTTGAAATATATTAAATAAATGAACTTACTGTTGCTCCAACAGTTTGTTTTAATGTCCAACGGGAACGCTTTTTCAATGTTTGAATTTGAGTGTTCAAACGGTCAAACTTTATTTTAGTTCAAAACAAGGGTCAACTTTATTTGAATTAAAATGTTTTGCACCTGTTGACTTGGGATAGCACCTGTTCGGGATATGTCTTTGTGCCTATATATATTCTTCATTCCAGCAGTCTTGGATCGGTTTTTTTTCCTATCCGTAATTGATTGGCAACTTCCATATTGCTGTCCTATATTCAGCAGTCTGGAAAATCGAATTTTTCTTTCCGGAAATAGCAGTCAAGTTGTCTTATTGTTCGTCCAATTTTTCTCTAAGTGCATTTATTCTTCATATTTAGTTTTAAGAATAAATATTCAGAGAGTTAGAACACAGGTTTGGTTCGCCGAACAAATTGTTTGAAGTACTACTACAATTTGTGAAGATCATTGTATCCTGGGAGATAGACGCCACTCAACCGTAAGTACCGTAGCGGGGCGAATCTGTCTTAAGGACAGAGTGTCACACACTCGACTTGGTCTTGTAATTTTTATTTGGTTCAATAAATAAATCTGGTATGTAATTTATTTATTTTGGTTGATTTTATTTCAAGTTATTTTTTTATACACAGAAGATTATTCCAACAGTATTCTTGGATAACGTTTGAAATCGTGGGCCCTTGTTGCTTTCTTAAGTGGTAAGGCATCCATCCACTTGGTTTAAGCTTCAGTGGCAGCAACAATCCATGTGTCCTCTAGATGATGGAGAAATAGGGCCAGTGAGATCCGCGGTCCAAGTGTGAAAGGGCCTTGGGGAGCCTATACTATGTGAGTCAGTGGTTGGAGCATGAATGAGATTTCCATGGAGCTTGCAAGGTTTGCAAAGTTCGGCAAATGTCTTAGCATCTACTTCCATGGTGGGCCAATAATGTCCCATGTTGTGTTATCAGAAAACACTAACACTCAAGTAAATTACATATTGGTACGTAAGTTATGAAACATGGTACACTTTCATTTTAAAACGATAAATTTAGTGATCTAAAATGATTCTAAAATTTTTTTCCAATATATTTCCTTAAATGTTTCCTTGGGAGGAAAAAATTCAAATATAATGAATTAAAATCTAAGGTGATTTAAGTTTCGACAATACAAAACATTTAAAAAAAAAAAAAAAAGAAAAAAAGAAAAAGATTGATTTATCTTCTGAGATTTGCAAAAGGTTTTTTTCTTTAAAAAAAAAAAATTGAAAAATCTTATAGTCAAAAAATATCTTTACTGTGCTACTATGCAAGGACGATGATGAATCATTGTAGAACTAACAAATAAAATGCATTACAATTATGCACTGTGTACAATTGTTAAGCTGTTCATTTTCTAAGAGCTCCATGATACAAAAATGTTCTCATGGTCTTGCAAAATAGGAAAACAAGTTAAAACTAAAGAAATCTAGTGCTGTGAGAATTGAATACATCAAACATAAACACTGTAATATATAAGATAGGAGAAAAATCTAAAACCGAATCCTCTTGAATTTAATTGTAAATTTTTAAGGAAGATAAACAAAAAAAACTTTAATATGGTAAAATATTGGCCTAATAAAAGCTTTAATTGTCATAGCTTTAATATTTTAAGGAAGTGTTGACACCAAAAATTGGAATTCACTATCAACAAAGGCATGAGCACGTGCAGAGGAGGGCCAAGAGTGAAGGAAGTAAAGTTAGTGGCCAAAGATAGAGGAATGAGGGTGCAACACATGACAGTTGCAGGAGAAGAGAAAGCTCAAAGGCAGTTGGAGCAGTTGCAGTAGTTGCAATTTATGGGCAATTATAGGAGCCCAGCAAGTGGACACGTGGCAGCACAGCATGACCAGTAAAGGCCATATAAAAGCTGGGACTTCAATGGAGAAGGGGCTTCAACCAAATTCACAATTCATGTGAAACTTAGGAGTAGTATAGCTTACTTAGAGGTAGTTCTTGTAATTACGAGTAGTGCATTTGTAATTCAGCTTTTTGTACCTAGTTTGCCCCTGTCGATTGTAACCCAGTTCGAACTTGTAATTTGATGCTTGCAATTAAGTAACAAGTTTAATTGTTTTTTCCATAAAATGTCAGTTTATTTGCACTTATTTCTTCACATTACAACCTCCAAAAAACTCATTGAATCTGTCAAGGCATAAGACATCAACCACATTGCCTGATTGAGTTGTGGTTTGTGAAAACTGGTTTCTCTATCGATTCTATTTGTCAATTTGACTTAAACCAGATTTTTGCTAACAGGAAGATATACATTCTATGAGTTTATTAATACAATATCCCTTTTGGTTTGACAAAGTACTACGCCCATTGTCATAGTTTGTATTTTATCAAACTTAACCGATCATGAAAAACTACGTAAAAATACCCTTTGATACCGAAAGAAAATTAGGTAATCTTCAAAAGGGAATGGATCATTTAAAATTGAATGCCAACCTGTCAATCATTTTGAGGAAAATGTATATAATATTTTTAGTCTAAAGTTTAAAAAGTCATTATCCATTAAACTAAATTAATATAATATGAAATTTTAACCTTAAAACTAATGCAATTAAAACTGTAAGAACCAAATTAACATAAGAGTCAAACCACTAGTCTACGGTGTAATTTAAATTAGGGCTACTGTGAGAATACATGATTACATAGGCGTACCTTTTGTTGGCAGAGTAATTTCCACATGAAATTTTTTTTATTTATGATCGAGTGTCCAGTTAGCTTAAGCGCATCAACCAATGTCAGGATCACGCAAAGTGCTCCTTTACATAAATTGGGTAAGGAGTTGAGAGATAAACTTGAGACCTGGAGGAGCATACCCAGGCCCCAAGCTGCACCATTAGGCCCATCCTTGGGTTTAATTTCCACATTGGATATGCTACCAATTGATTGATCAATCCAGACACTGCTCTGAATCTTGACTGCAAAGTCAGAGAACTATTTTGCTTCATTTTAAGGATACCGGTGAAGAGCACCAAAAATCAATTGGTGGGCAAAGAAGTCCCAAGTGGAAGTGTGCGAACGAACTATTCGATGAAAGTCCTTGGTGGATTTTTGGGATTTTAGGGTGGGAGATTATTATATATATCTGTATAGGTATTTATATTTTTGCGTCAGTGAGCAGTTTTTTATAATGGGAGATTCAATTTTGGGCAGAGGATGAGTCGACGAAGAAGAGATAGGAAGGACGGAACAAGGAAACGAGAGACTGGGCAGATAAATGGGATCACTTCAACCCGTTAACTAACATAATTATTACTCCTCCTGCTCAAAATAATAGTCTTTTTGAAAAAAAATTAACTTTTTTTTTTGTTTATACAATTATTACACTTTAAAAATATTAATTTTTTAAAATTACCTTTTGATAGTATATTTTTTAGAGATTTATTAAGAAAAAAAAAATTCAAGTGTTTATATCACAATTAATCCATAAGATATTCTTGTATTTCAATAGGTCCTATTATTTGGACATTTGATCTACCAAATCCTAATTCTCATGGTTAAAGTATTTTATAGACATTTCTACCACTACAAATATGTTTTGAACGGTTAACAATTTAGTGATGTGAACATTCATATTTTACAATATGAATATTTACATTGATGTATGAATGTTCACATTGACGATGTGAACATTCACATCACGTATTCACACTATAAATGTGAATATCATTAGGGGTATTTTGGTAACTATATTACCCATAAGACTTATTGGAACATAAGAAAATAATGTAAATTAAATGAAACATCAGTAGGTGAAAAGGGATTTATGAACAAGTGTCCCTACATTTTTTTGATAATAGCAATTGTCATAATTGTACATTTTGTGTTATTAATGAATTTAAAAGAAAGGCAAAATAAGAAATTCATATTATTTTAGTCCTTAATTTTTGAAAAAAAAGACTAATATTTTGGAACAATAAAAAATAGAATAAGAGAATAATATTTTGAGACGGAGGACGTACTGACATTACTTCAATCTGTTAATTAACATAACCGTGAGCTAGGAGAGGGATTAAAATTTAGAAAAATTTACCTATAAGTCTAATATGGGGAATGTTGACCTATTTAGTCTTAACAGTTTTTTTATAAATCAATTAGTCCTTTTTGTTTTAGAAAGCCGTGTTTATTTGATTTGGTGCTATTGGAATTTAAGTGATTGTCCTTTTATGATTCATTTTTTCAATTTTCTAATTCGTTTTTGGCATGGGAATGGAAAGGTAAGGTTGTGGAAAAAAAAAATTCAAGCGTGGAAACATACATTTCGATTAGTGTGATTTTCTGGTGTTATATTAAAATGTTATATTAGAGTATTACATTTAGAAAAAGAAAATATACTAAGGAGTTTTTATATGTTAAATTGATTACAGCGTTACATTTAGAAAAAATATGCCAAGGAGTTTTCTTGGAATGTTACATTCTTATTTTTAGAAAAAGTACACTAAGGAGTTTTTGTGTTACATTGATTGAAGTGTTACGTTTAGAAAAAGTACACTAAGGAGTTTTTATGTGTTACATTGATTGGAGTGTCACATTTGAGAAAAATAAGCTAAGGGGTTTTCTTGGAATGTTACGTTGTTAGTTTTTATGTATTACATTGATTGAAGTGTTACGTTTGAAAAAAATCATTGAATTTTTTTTTTTTGAAATGTTACGTTGTTACGTTTGAAAAAAGTACATTAAATAAACTTTTAATGTGTTACATTGAAATGTTACATTTGGAAAAATCCACATTTGTCTCTTAACACAGCACACGCCCGATTATACTTAACCCTTAATGTAATTCACATTAGAATAGGACCTTTGAATCCATTTTAAAAAAAAAAAAGAAAAGAGACCAAACAGTTCTTAAAATCACTATTTGAGATTTTTTTTTTTATTTATTTATTTTTATTAGCAAATGTTAGTTATTAGATTAGCACCTATGGAAGAAAATCTCTCCATCCTTAACAAAGCACCTAAATGCTTGCACTCCCTTAATTCAACTCCTTCAACTGGGAATTGAACCCATGACCTCCCTAGGGACTAAGCCCTAAAAGCATCCACAATGGGATGGCTAAAATTGCTTGCTAAAGTGTGTTATATGACAAAAAGTGATAAAAGTGAGGCCAAAAAATGTATGTTAAGGTATGTTAAGAGTTTGTTAATTTTAGAGAGTGAGTGGTGGTACAATGGATATGTTAAGATATGTGTTAAGAATATATATATATATATATATATAAATGCGCACCACAACGGATTGGGTCGTTCGCCGAGACATCTGCTGGACGTCTGGCCGGTCAATCGATCAACTGTTTTTTTGTTTTTTTAATTTGTTGGGCATTGTTTTTTTAGCATTAATGTTTAATGTGTTTTTTTTTTATTGCATTTTTGTTTTTTTTAATGTTATTTTTTGGGTTGTTATTGAAAAATAATATTATATTTTTTGGGTTTGCAGCAAACCCAACGCCCTCTCTCTCTCGCTGGTTAAAAGCCAGCTACAGTTAACACACAACACTAATAGTTGACACTAACACACAAGTTAGCAACTCTATTGCAGCACAAAACGGTGTCTTTAGTTAGCCATTAACACTAGCACACCCACTAACACATCTATTGTGGATGTTCTAAGAAAAGTATGATGACCAACTAAGTTAAGTCTAATTCATTACTATTTGAGATTTATTAAT
Source organism: Camellia granthamiana (assembly GCA_036172215.1). Classification (NCBI taxonomy): domain Eukaryota; kingdom Viridiplantae; phylum Streptophyta; class Magnoliopsida; order Ericales; family Theaceae; genus Camellia; species Camellia granthamiana. Next base: position 158,160,074 of record CM069907.1, on the reverse strand, counting down.
ATTTCACCCTAAAATTTATGTCACGAATCTTACTCATAAAGATTAGTATTTTTCAAAATAAACTATCTATGATTCGACCAACACTAAATGAATTTAGATTATATATTTATTTTTTATTAAATAAAAGTATGTGATAATTCGACTACTCAGCTGCTTTTTTAATTATTTATAACTTGGGTGTCGGGTTAGGTTTTTTTTTTTTCTCCTACTTAACTGTTAAAGTTATGAATTTTTTTTTAATTATTTTTTTATACTTTTTTTTACACCAAACACGGCATAACTTCAATAGAAAATATTGGATAAATTATAACAGTAGTCTTCCATTTTATCTCTTATATCATTTTTATTTTTACATTTTCAATTGACTCAAGCCTCATTTGACATGTGGTGATTTTAGTTAAAAAGTCATTAAAAAAATCAAAAAGTCAATAACCTATATCAAAAATTTAAATATTCTCTTTTCTCACTACCTTTTGTACATTTTTCGTAAAAAATTAAAAAGTCATCTCAAACATACTAGTTTTTTTTTACATCATATTTTAGCTAAAAAGTCAAAAAATTACTAAAAAAACTTGTTCCCAAACGAGGCCTCACTTTTTACATTAATTTTAAAATTTTGTGTCAATTTGATCCAATTAATAATGTTATTAGTGTTTTTGACGAAAAATAATCAATAAATTGATTTAAGTTTTTTATTTATTTATCAGCCAATAAATTGATTTAAGTTAACTCACTGAGTTGAGTAATTTTATAATTTTACTTTTAAAAAATATGATACATACCACGAATGGCGGAGCCAAGAAACTAAATCGGAAGGGGCACTTCTTGGTTACAAACTCTAATTTTTTTTCCCATAACCAACAATAAGAAGATAATAATAATTTTTGAAATAATATTAAGTACAAAAATTTAAATAAATTATCACAAAAGTATTTCACATAAAATTTTATAATTAATTTCGAGTAAAATCGAAAAGAAAGTATTGCATGTAACTAGTGTATCATGGACAATGTAAAAACAATCATACATTTAAGTCTTAAAATAAATTATATAATGGTAAGATAAATCAAATTTTTACAAAATTTGAGTAAAAATTTCATATAATAGTGATATCACGTCATTATTGACATATGAGTAAACTCCACATACAAATATAACTAACACTCTTAAAATTTTTTACACATATATAGTGAAATTAATTATATTTGCATATCAATAATGATGAATGCTACCTTTATATTGAGATTTTTTCATAAAATTCTCATACATAAAATTATAATTTGTGGTAGTCACTTCATTTTCAATAAAACAACCACTATTATTTTCATAAATTTAAAAATGCCCTTGAAATTTTATTCTAAATATTATTTTTGTTTAAAATTTTATTTATATACATATGTAAAAAAAAAAAAAAAAAATCAAAAATTCAAGGGGCACATGACCCCCCTAAGCCCCATGTGGCTCCACCACTACATACCACTTATATATATGTTTTTCATAACAAAAATGTTAAGAGTTGTAATTAATTAGATCAAATTAAAACAAAGTCACAAATTTATAGTTAAAATTGAGTCAATTGAAATTATAGAAATCAAAATGACACAAAAACTATAATACAAGAACTACTTTCGTAATTTGTCTGAAAATATTTATTAACAAACAACGTTTACGAACATCCCACATAACGCAATTGATCAAATAAGAGAAGAAACAACAACTATATATTTTAGAGTAATGCTACGTATCATGAAAAAAATATCATGAAAATTATCATGAAAGATTCTCAACCGTTAGATTACACATACAAGAAAACACCACATACTAATCAATGAATGAAAAATATTCATGAACGTTTCATGATATTTTTTTCATGATCCCTAATATTATTCTATATTTTATGGTGTCAATACATTAGTTTAATTATTATTTTTACTAAAAATATATTATTTATCCAAAAGTATCCATATCTATTCAAAATTTAACTATTCACCGATTTTTGTTTTGTTTTTTTTTTTTTTTTTTGTGGACTAAAGCAGCATAGATATTTCATTAAGTTTCAAAAGAAAGTCTTACAGAAGTTGCAAGAGAATGAGCAGAGTGAACAACTGCTCTGTCTACCTTTTCTAATACAACATGTTCAAACTGGTTAGTGCATAACAAAATATCACTCAAGAGAGAGTGAAGCTACCAGTCAGTATCTTGAGCATAGGTATGCAAAAGTTGCACCAAGACCAGGCAATCTGTTTGCAAAAGGAGACGCTGCATGCCTTGCTGATATGCCCAACGCAGGGCGTGGAGAACCGAAGCAGCCTCCGTTTGTTGAGGAGAGAGCATGGGTGGCCCCAAAATGGCTTCCTGCTTGATGATGTTGTTATCTTCATCCAACCAGACCCAAGCCAAACCAGTTCTGTCCATGACCGAGGTCCAAGACCCATCGACGACAATACGGTGTTGCTAATAATCTGCAAGGGAAGAGGCAGCATTCTGCAAAATAATTTGTTTATCAATAAACTGGTGAGCAATAGTACTAGAGGAGGATATGTCATGAGCAACATTAGGATATGGTGACAGAAAGGTGGTTAACACTTCTCGAGCTGTGGCTAAGGTATGAATAGTGGACAGAACTGCAGATCGAAATTCCGCCGAGTTGCGTTGCAACCATATGGCCCATAATAAAGCAATGGAAACAAACAAAATCTCATCATCAGGAATCTGCTCCACCCAATTCTTAAACCAGGAAAAGAATGATAAAGGGGTTCCCACTTCAAAATCTAATCCTAAGACAGACCCACGCCAAACTCGTTGGGAGATGGGGCAATCAAAAAATAGATGTTCAATAGTTTCCTTACACTCGGAGCATCATGAACAAAGGGGATCTATATTGAGCCCTCGCTTCTTGAGCTCATGTTTGACCGGGAGAATATTGTGAAGACATTTCCATAGAAACAGGGACCATTTGGGAGGAAGCTTTAAGTGCCACAACCATTTCTAGATGGTCCAATCCGGATCAGGCCGACAAAAGTCCGGGAACTGTCGAATTAAAGCCTGCTTGTAACCTAATTTAACCGTGTATTGTCCGCTTTTAGTTGGACCCCAAACCAGTTTATCCTCAAGATCCTCATGTGGAATGTGAATGGACAGAATGTGAGGTATAACATGGGCAGGAAAGAACAAGAGTAATAAATCCAATCGCCAAGAACGTGACAAGGGGTCAATGAAATGCTCCACCCGCATTGCAGGACAAATATCATTCAAGCCTCGTCCTCGACAAGGATTGGACACAATCGGAATCCACTGTTCGTCAAACGGATTAATACTCCGACCATTACCCACGACCCACTGTAACCCGGATAATAACAACGAACGTCTCCATAATATACTCCGCCATCCCCAAGATGATAACGAAGAGTGCTTGGCCGCAAGGAATGCACTTCGTTGACAATATTTACCTAAAAGAACTCGCAAAATTAATAAACTGGGCGAGGATAAGATCCACCATGCTTGTTTTGCTAGTAAGGCTTGATTGAAGCAAGTAAGGTTTCAAAATCCGAGGCCACCCCAAAATTTGGGAAGACATAAAGAGGGCCATTTTTTCCATGCTAATCCTGGACCCTTGGGTGAAGCCCAAAGAAACTGGCGAATTATAGCTGTAAGCTTACGTTGGAAATTGTCAGGCATACAAAAAACAGACATGAGATACACAGGGATGGACTGAAGAACATGTTTCACCAGAATTCCCCTACCAGCAAAATTCAAAAATTCACATTTCCATCCTTGAAATTTGGAGTGGACTCTGCTCAAGATAGAATCAAAGATCTCTGACTTAGTGCGCCCCGAGAACCCCAAATAAGCACCTAAATAGATCCCGGGTTTTGGTACAACTTTAACACCAAAAAGAGAGACAAGCCAATCCTGGGCTGGAGGGAAAAAATTTGGGCTGACAAAAAGTTCCGATTTATGAAAATTTATGCAAAGCCCAGAGTAGAAGCAAAAAGCATTTAAGAACCAATGAAGGCACCAAATGTCCGCGGGCTTATAGTTTTGGAAAATAAAACAATCGTCAGCGAAGAGCAAGTGTGAAATGGTGGGGGATTTCCGGCTTATGGTAATACCTCAACAAACATTAAGCGACGCCAAAAGAGCAAAGCCTTCCGACAATACTTGCATGACTAACAAGAATAAATACGGCGATAGGGGATCACCTTGCCGTAACCCCGCCTTAGGTTGAAAAAACATTGAAGGGACTCCATTAATGAGGACTACAAATTGGACAGTAGAGACGCATTGGGAGATTAATTGAATCCACTGAGGTGAGAATCCCATTTTAGCCATGACTGCTTGAAGAAAAGCCCAACTAACTCGGTCATAGGCCTTATTCATATCCAACTTCAACCCAAAACTGGATAAACGCCCCCGTTTATGTTTTTTGATATAGTCAAGAATTTCATGAGCCAGCCAGACATTATCAGAAATAAGTCGACCCTTCAAGAAAGCACATTGATTGTCGGCAATTAAGTCCGGAAGCACTAAGCTAAGTCTATTAGCAAGAACTTTAGTGCCGATTTTATACATCACATTGCACAAACTAATAGGCCGATAATCATTTACCATAAGAGGGCTCGTCGTCTTAGGAATAAGGCAAATGAAGGTTTGGTTGAGAGGTGTAGATAAGCAACCGGAATTAAGAAACCCCAAAACAGCTGCAACAACCGAATGTCCCACTATCGACCAATATTTTTGGTAGAAGCCCGCTATATACCCATCCGGCCCCGGGGCCTTAAACTTCTCCATTTGAAATACAGCAGCTCTGATTTCCTCAGTGGAAAAAGGTTGTTCCAGAACGGTGGAATGATGAAGAGATAGATGACTATTCATGACACTAATTAAATTGAAGTGGGAGGAAAATGAACCTGATGTCAGTGAGTCCAATGGCATGTTGTTGGAGTCCGGTAAAGGTGAAAAGAGTTGCTGAAAATGCTCCACAAAAGCCCTTTGAATGTCCTTCGGATGAGTCAGCACAATGCCATCTTTGTCTTGAATGAACGAAATACGGTTTCGACTCCGCCTCCAGGATGCCATTCTGTGAAAAAAATTTGTATTGCGGTCTCCCAAATGCAACCATTGTTGTTTAGATCTCTGAGCCCAATATAATTCCTGTTTTTGTAACAAAATATCAAGTTGAAGTCGCAAGTCCAACTCGGAGGAATGAAAGCCCGAAGATTGTAACGATCCCTGAACCTGCTGTAAGCGTGCTTGAATGGCTTCAATTTGACCCTTCATGCTTCGAAAAGACAACGCAGACCAGTTTTTGAGGTGCTTGAAAAGAATAGTTTGACGACGAATACATGAATCGTCTCCTTGAATGGGCATCGTCCAAACTTTTTGAATAATATCCGGAGTTGCCGGGTTTGTCAACCAAACGGCCTCAAATTTGCCCCACTTCTTACCGCGGAGCTCCATTCGGCAAGTATCAAGAAGCAAAGGACTATGATCTGATCTTTGGATAGGCAAAGTCACCAACGAAAAAAGAGTGAATTTTGTTACCCAACTAGAGGAAGCCAAAACTCGATCAAGGTGCTCATAAACCACATTTGATTCCCGTCGGTTATTGCACCAAGTATACCATACCCCTTGAGTTGGGAGATCAACCAACCGGTTGCGAAAGATTAAGTCATTAAAGGCCGAAGCCCCAGTAGTAGTGCGTCGATGAGAACTTTATTTTTCTGACCACCCACAAACCTGATTGAGGTCCCCCATAATAATAAAAGGTTGTTGAAGGCGTTGAATCTGAGCTTCTATTAGACTCCACACATGGCCCCTGTTAAGAACTAAAGGTGGGCCATACATAAAAATAATAAACCAGTTGCCATGGACCTTGTCAAAAACTTGTAACAGAATATAATTCGAATCCCGCTCGCAGATTTGTACCAGATTGCCGTCACGCCAACCAACCCATAAGCCCCCGGATCTGCCCGAACTATCCATTCCACAATTGTACTTGAATCCCAAGAAATAGCCAATTTGATTAACTTGCTGAACTGATCGTTTGGTTTCCATCAGAAAACAAATATCTGGCCTGTACTGCTGGGTCAAATTTCGAGCTGCTTGAACTGTCAGGAGATGACCCAGGCCCCTGCAGTTCCAGCTGAAAAATTTCATGGCGAACGAGGAGGTTGTTGTGGGACAACCTCCTGCGAAACCCGTTGGTTAGAGACAAGAATTGGATCCAAAGCTAAGGCCATAAAACGACTGGTTTGCTGTTGAACTCAAGCTAAGTCCATCTGGAAACTTGACTGAGGCCTCTCGTAACAAGACCCACGACTATCCGACGAGCTGGCTCCAGTGTCATAACCCGATTCTGACGCCAGTAAGGTTGGTGCAGATAGAACTATGGGGTCCGATCAATCGCACTGAGTACCTTTGGTTTGTCGCGTGCGCGGCCCCCGACGTGTACTTTTTGCATGCCCCAATCGAGAACCCGTAGCATCTGAGGGTTGACGCGTTCTATACCGTAGTTTCCGGCGCCAACGATGGGACAAAAACCTGGTCGATGTATTCCTGACTGCCCATGAAGGTGCATGGCCATGCAATGGAGCCGATAGAGTAGGCCGAGCGCGCTTCAGTCTACTGTATTGTTGGCGCAAAAAGTAACCCAACCTGTGGGGATAGCACTTAGAATCGGCAACTATGCCTTCCCTATGCATGGCCAACTCGGCTTCTCGGCCCTCTCTTGGGTCACTTATCTCATCTAGCGTAGCCAAAGACTCTGTGTCATATAAGAGTTCATAACCCGAGTCCACTTCACACAGTCGCTTCCGTAATGGAGGCCCACCTTCAATTGTTAAAGGAGGACTGAGAGTAGGAGGCTCAGTTAGAGGAATTGGACCCTGAGAGCCAATGTCCATTATAGAGCTGGGTTGCCCAACTTCAAAGGTGGCTGAGCCCATTTGCGACAACTGACTTGGGCTTGGGATCAAGAAAGCTCGAGTAAGGATTGGGGCCTCACCCATAGGGATATTCAATCTTGGGCAAGGCCCATTAATTTGAAGAGCTCGAAGGACCTCATCCGTTGAGTCAGCTATGGTAGTCCGGGCAAAGCCATTAATAGAACTATCACCCTGAGACGTTGGCTGTGGTTGAGGCAGAGAAGCTGTCAAGTCGCCGACCTCTGCAAGCACCAACTGCCCCGGTTTGATCCCCATTGATGAGAGTTGACCCTCCCATTGATTCCACATTACCTCTAGCTCACCTACCGAATCCACCGGAATTTGACCCAAACCCGAAAGGACATCGGAACCCACTGAAGGCAATGCCGTTAAAGGTATGGGCTGGAGAACTCCGTCGCTTGTTGGAGCGGGCAACAGTGGTTCACTACCCTCTGGCGTTCCTTGTCGTAATCCAACATCCCAATCTTGCTCTCACATGTCGGCAAATTCATCATGCAGATTAACATTATGGATATTAGTGGATGGTCCTGCGTCTTCAGGAATCTCCATATGGGAATTAAATGTATTTTGAAAAATACGAGTAGTGCGACGGTCCGACCGGTGGGCATTGGCACGAATACTAGCAGAATACATCAGATGTGGCTCTTGAGTCATGACCTGTGAATGAAGTCGCCAACCCATTTCCTGGAGATGGACATCGATATACCGTTGAGCCTCTGCAAATGATAAAGGACAAGTTGGAATCGTGTGTCCTATGCGACCACAGTTCTGACAGACCTTGCACACCCTCTCATAGCGACAGCTTATCCAATGTTGGTGACCGTCACGAAACTTGAGAAAAAAGCCACTGCTCAAAAGCTTGTCAAGAAAAACCCACACACGTATACGTAGAAATCGAATATTGCGAGGCATTAGAGAGTCGGTATCTACTTTAACCACTTCGCCAACAGCTCGGCCGAGACTGAACCCGGCTTCTTCAGTAAAACATTCCAACGGTAACCCATGGAGTTGGACCCAAATCATCATTTTGTCAAAAATCAACCAATCAAGACTTAAGTCTGGCTTCCAATAATCAACAATAAGGAGCGCACCTTGGAGAGCATATGGACCATTTTCAGCAATACGATGCATGTCTCCGATATGTTCAAACAGAAAAACATAATGATTTTTACTACGGCCATAAACATGGACTGCCCCCTCCAAATGCCATAAATCATTGACATGCATTTGCATAAGATAGGAGCCAAAGCGATGTACATCGGCTACATAACCAATCAAACAGCGATCCAACTCATGTTGTTCGAGTTGCCACATGGAGTCGGCTAATTCCATACTCAAGCCACTCCGAAAATGGTGACTCAAGGGAAGATGAAACATTTGGTGAGGCTGCAGGCTTCGCCATTCCTCTGAATATTCACTACCAACTTCAATGCCACTGCTATCTGTCCAACCACCCTCCTGTAAGTACAAAGTAGTCATCTGTTCTCACGCCTGTAAATGACCTCACTGCCCTTTGGGGCCACTCTACTCACCACAGCTGGAAAGGCCACGTGAATTTACCCAAAGGGGAACAACTTAAGGACTAGCCCAAAAAGCAACCTCCGGTTTATAGTGAAAAAACAAACGTTGACTGAAACCCCGCTTAGAAAAAACTTAAAGAAACTAAGGAACAAGGTAACCAACCAAGGCTAGTGGGACAACAAAGTGTATCCACCAGGAAGAAAACAAGCAGAATAAGAAAGGGAAAAGGAAAAGGACAGTGTACAATAGAAACTGTAACTGAAGAACACTGAATGGATCAAAGCATAAGCATTGTCCTCACCTGGAGGAAACCTGAGCTCTCTAGAGAGAGAAACTGATACGAGGTCAATTGGAACTCATGAAATTGTTCACCGATTTGTTCAAACATCACACATAATACAAAAAATTATATAACTCACTTGCATCAAAACTCATAATATATAAAAGAAAACCTATGGATTCAAAAACTTAGCCAATATAAATATATATTCATACTTTAGAACGTTTCCAACAAGTGACAAAAGAGTCTATACTTAACTCCATGATCTTTTAATCAAAGAAAGCACTCTGCAACATATATGGTGAGAGACCGTGTATGTACCACAGCGGCAGAGAGTTTTTGAGAGTATGTGTGGATAATTCTAGACCTTGAGTATTAAGAAATAGGATGAATCTATTCAAATCTAATATGACCACTCTTATGCATACCTTTGTTCGAAAAAACCTACAATCGGTCACAGGAGACTAATGGTCAAAAGAAAAGCTATTCAAACGAAAATAATTGTATGACCAACTGTCACAACAAATTGATCCACTAGTTTTTTAATTTGTTACACAAAATCGATAGTCATAATCTATCATTCACTAGTTAGAGCATGTTACTAACAGTTAAAGAAGAACACAACTCATGATAATACTGTTAGAACAATTTTCTGTGTAAAATAAATAAGTTGAAACAAATCAAACAAATAAAAATAAATTACTTACCGAATTTATTTTACCGAACCGAATAAATAATTAAAAGATCAAGTCGAATGTGTGACACTCTATCCTTAAGACAGGTTCACCCCGCTACGGTACTTACGGATAAATGGCGTCTATCTCTCAGGATATAATGATCTTCACAAATTGTAGTAACACTTCAAACAATTTGTACGGCGAACCAAACCTGTGTTCTATACTCTCAAAGTATTCCCTAAAAATTAATATGAAGAATTATACAAAGAAATAGCAAAATGGACAGCAAAAATGAATTTTTTTCAAATTGTTTTCAGATGCCCAAAGACTGCTGGAAATGGCCTCTATTTATAGGCAAACAATCTGCCTGAATAGGTGTGAATTTTGAATGAACAGATTGGTTTTGAATTCAACAAGTGCAGTTTCAAATTTGAACAGATAACTGCAGCAATTGTGAATCTGTCCAGAAACTGCTGGGCAGTTTTGAATCTATCCGGGTTCCAACAGATCTGAAAAACTGTTTGGAAAAATTGGACTAGAAAAGATAACATTGGATAGGAAATTAAATTCAAATTTGAATTAATTTCGTTAAGAATTTTTGGAAAAGATTCAAATAAATTTTCTCTAAAAAATTAATATTAGAACCGACCCAACCCACACCCGCGCCCAGCATGGTCGGTCGGCGGCAGTGCGCGCGTGTGTGGTGGTTTGAGCCAAGGTTTCGGTTTGTCCATAACTCCTCCCTTCTACAAACTTGGGATGCCCCTTGAGGCCCAACCCAAGTATTGTCACCTAGAACTTATATACATACATAAGTTCTCTTTAAGTTTCAATGTAGGACAAACCTTACAAGGAAACCCACATTTTATTATTTTATTTGTCCATTCCACGAACCCGAAAATGACGTCAATTTCTCATTCACTGGTAAATGGTTTTGACGAACCATCTTCACCGTGTGACTTGCCATACGACAAAGAACACGTCACCTTTTCGGACGCACCCCAAAAGACGTGTGGACCCCACTCAATTTTGGGCTCAAAGTTGGCCCAAAATAAGCCTATAAAAACCAATTTTCCAACAATCCCCCACATAAATGGAATTTGACGGAGAGAAAATGAAACAACATGATCTAATTACAGAGAGTATAGATATTGGAAATATTCTGCAAATGATAGGTAGTTTTTGGCTTTGAACCTTTCCTTGTGAGACATTATCGAATTTACTAGCTAAACAGTGAACATGATATCTTAAACTATTCAGCCATTTGTGTAAACCAAGACAATAGAACTCACACAGTATATTACCAGACATAGTTTAGTTCTTACTATTGTGTTCATTTTGGCCCTGAACAACCTGGTCTTTCATGAGTGCTCTAGAGAATTGTAGCCCTTCACAAATCTCATAAAACCGGCCCAGTTCACACTCGCATAGGTGATTCTTATGAAGAGTAGCCTACCATATTCCACTAGGTTTACCTAGATATAAGAATCATTAAAATTTTACTTAACCTAAATGCTGTAGACATCACTATTTTATCATAGAAATGGGTAGGAGTTTGACTCCACAGTGATCCTTCTGAGTCATACACAACTCGGTTGTCCCTTTGAACCTAAATATTAAGATCTCCAATCAACTAGGTTGGGTTGCTGTTGTGGTAACTCTTATTTAATGGGCTTAAGTCACATTCCCCTCAATGAATTCTCAACTAACTCTCTTGCTAACCATTTGGTTAGTGGATCCGCTATGTTGTCTTTAGACTTCACATATTCAATGGAAATAATTTCATTAGAGAGTAGTTGTCTTATGGTGTTATGTCGATGACGAATGTGTCGCGACTTACCGTTATACATATGACTCTGTGCTCCACCTATTGCTGATTGACTACCACAATGTATGCATATAGCAAGCACCGGCTTTGGCCACATTGGAATATTTTCAAGGCAGTGGCGAAGCCATTCTGCTTCTTCCCCAACTTTATCTAAAGCTATGAATTCTGATTCCATAGTAGACCTAGCAATGCAAGTCTGTATGGAAGATTTCCAAGATACAGCCGCCCCACCAAGAGTAAATACATACCCACTGGTGGATTTTGAGTCTCTAGTATCCGATATCCAGTTTGCATCACAGTATCCTTCAAGCACTGCTGGATATCTAGTATAATTCAGCCCAATATTACGAGTAAATCTGAGGTATCTTAAAACCCTTATAATTGCTTTCCAGTGTTCTACTCCCGGATTATTCGTATATCTACTTAATTTACTTACTGCATAAGCTATATCTGGGCGAGTGCAGTTCATCAAGTACATTAAGTTTCCAATAATTTGGGCATACTCTAATTGAGAAATACTTTCTTATACATGTTTAGAAAGAAACAAATTAACATCCACAGGTGTTCTAGCAAAATGATCATCATCTTTGCTAAACCTGTCAAGTATTTTCTCAATGTAATGCGATTGTGACAAAGCATATCCTTCTGATGTTTTGGTAATTTTCATAGCAAGTATTGCATCAGCAATTCCCATGTCCTTCATGTCAAAATATTTATTCAACATTTTCTTAGTAGTTTTAATCATATCATTATTACTACCTATGATGAGCATATCATCTACATAAAGACATACAATGACATAACCTTTGTCTGTATTTTTAATATAAACACATTTGTCACACTCATTAATTTTAAATCCATTTGACATCATTACCTTGTCAAATTTCTCATGTCATTACTTTGGCGCTTGTTTTAAACCATATAATGATTTAACTAATTTACACACTTTCTTTTCTTTTCCTGGAACCAGCGGTGACTCTCTGATATGAACTCACTCACCCTTGCTCATAAACTCATCTGAGAAATCTAAAGAAAATTTTTAAAAAAATAAAAACAAAAAGGTTTGTTGATGGTTTGTGAGTAGATTTTGATACCAAACACAGTTCCTTTTTCTTTTTCTTTTTCTTGTATGTGTGTTTTGGTTTTTTAAATTCTCGTGTTTTTTATCGTGTAAAAACTTGCAGAATTAATCTTAGGATTAGTAAAAAAAATTGTTGCTAGATATTCTTGTATTGGCATAATTAATCTTAGGATCAGTTTATGCGTATGTGTTTTTTATTGTGAGAACTGTGAGAGAGTGGTTTGGTGGTGGTCGGCGGTGGACGTCTGTGAGAAAGAGGCGTTGGTTAGAGAGAGAGTGTTGTTTATCGTTTGAGAGGAAAGAGAGCTGTGAGAGGGAGAAAGCTTTGTTTATAGTTTGACGGGAAAGAGAGAAAAGAAAAGAGCAAGTCGGGCTATTTTTTTGTGTGGATCAAACATTATTATTTAGAAATTATTAAAATAACAAATTTTTATAAAATTAAATTCTGTTTAAATAGGACATTATTTAGTGTACGTATAACATATGTGATTCTTAGTAAAGTCTAAAAAAATGTGTTTTGATAATCTAAATAATTCATCAATTATTTTTGCAGAAAGTATATGAAAACAACCCAATTTACCCATTTTAAGAAAATTATAGAAAAAAATCCCTTGAATTGATCTTTATGCCCAAAGTTACCTCTAGTTATCAGCTTTTATATGAAAATTTATTCAAACAAAAGTGATCAGATAAGTTGTAAGAAAACACTATTTTCCTAAAGAATGACGATTTTGAAATTCTGAAATTAAAGTGTGACTTTGTGCATCTTTGCCTTATATATTCATTGACTTGTCTATTATTGGTTTTGCTTTAATGATATCATAATGTCCCTTCTATTTTTTAACAGGTATCATATATTTAATGTGTTATATTTACTCATGTTTTATCTGTCTCTTGCTCAAGTATAGTACTACTTCATCGTTGTTGTCTATCATAATAAACCTGACAAATAAGAAACATATTAGCTCTCATTTATAATGAATTGAAAAGATAATTGTGAATTGTAAGTGTTGATATTGTAATGAGATGTGGTGGGACGTGTTCTTTCAGAGTTTGAATGTATTTTCTTTGGTTGCGCAAATGTGTCTTTGAATCCTAACGTGGCACAAGAGGTAGTCTTGTTACTTAATGGAATTGGAGAGGCATTAGGGTGGCAAAGAGGGTCTAACACAGGGAGACTATCCCTAGAAATCCGTTCTTTTGGGGCAAACCGTTATTGTTAGGTCTCTTTGTCTTGTCAATCCCATGAACAAACTTGTGTTATCGAGTTGTAAATTTCCTAGTTATTTTGTCTTGCTCGCTCGAGCGAAGGAGTCCTCGCTCGAGCGAAGAGGTCATGTTTTCAAAAGCTGCGTCTGTATGCCTAAAACCTGATAAGGAAGATTGTACGCTCGAGCGAAGGAAGCTTGGCTCGAGCGACGACACTTGAGGAAAACACGCGTTTTTGGTTCCTCGCTCGAGCGAGCTTCGCAGTCTCTGTTTTCTATAAGTACTTGTTTTAGTTCAAAACTAGGATTACGTTTTAGAGATCCACTTTAAGGTTTTTAGGGTTTTCCTTTGAGGTTGTTTACTAGTTTTCCTTGATGATTTGATTGAGTATTAAACTCGTGTTTTGATAAACACACATCAAAGAGGTTGATTGTTCATATTCAAGAGTGTTCTTCTTCAGTGGAATTCGGAGATTGAAGCGTGGAGTTTCAGAGGAGTTTGATACTGTGTGGTCGTTGATTCGACAATAGAAGTTGTGGATTCAACTTCAATCTAGTCAATTCCGAGACGAAGGTTGCGGTGAAAGATATACAGTAGATTTGAAGACAAATTAGAAGCATTTGGGTAATTTGTTTGTTATTTTTGTAATCTTTCTTTCTTCAGTAGTTGATTGATTAGTGGCGTTTCGCCCATGATTTTTTTATCACAATTGAAGGTGCTTCAATTGTGGTTTTTCTAGGTAAAAATCATTTGTGTTGATTTATTGTTTTTCAAAAACAATAATCTAAATCACTTTCGTAAGTGCTTGATGATTTAGATTGTGAGTTTTAAATGATTAAGAATTGGAATAATTAAATCTTGATCTAATCATGAATCACTTAGGTTTTTCAATTGGTATCAGAGCGAGTCACCGTTTGTTTTATCAAAACTATAGGGGTGTGATTTTGTGTGATTTGTGATATGGATTCAATTTGTGAAGGTAACTCGACCCATAGACCTCCGTTACTTGATGGTACAAACTATTCTTATTGGAAAGCTCATATGAGAGCATTTCTAAAATCTATCGATGAGAAAGTTTGGCACTGTGTGATCTATAGGTGGAGTGAACATATTGTCACCATTGATGGTGTTGATGTTCCCAAACCCCTTGATAAATGGGACACATTCGATTATCAAAACTCGAGTTAGAACAGTAAGGCTCTCAATTCCCTTTTTTGCTCCGTCACACCTGAAGAGTTTCGTCGTATTTGCACGTGTGAGGTAGCAAAAGAGGCTTTAGACATTCTTGAAACAATTCACGAGGGTACTACTTCTGTTAAAAGGTCAAAACTTCAACGTTTCACCTCTACCTTTGAAACCCTTTTTATGCGTGATGATGAGACGTTTGATGATTTCTATACTAAACTTAGTGACATCGTGAATTCCTGTTTTACACTCAGTGAAAAAATCCCTGAAGCTAAGGTTGTTGGAAAAATTTTGAGGTCTTTACCCAAGAGGTTCCAATCAAAAGTGACAGCCATTGAGGAGGCTCAGAATGTTGATACCCTCAAGCTTGATCAGTTGGTTGGAAACTTGCAGACTTATGAAGCCCACCAAATTTCTAAGAAAAAACAAAAAAGATAGTGTGGCTTTCACTAGTGCTCATGAGACTGCAAAAACTCCTGAGACTGAGTTTGATCTAGAGTCCAAGATGACGGCTATGTTTACTAAACAGTTCAAAAAAAAATTTACAGAAAAAGAAACCTAATTTCAGAGACCCTATTTCAAAAGACAAGAGTAATGATAAACCCAAAACTTTTCCACCAAAACTTGCTCCAAAAACTGAAAAGAATACGGTAAAGGGACAAGGGGTCAAGTGTTATGAATGTCAAGGGTTTGGACATATTGCTCTTGAATGTCCATCGAAAAAGAATCGGAAGAAAGTCTATACAATGACTTGGGATGATGAAAGCGGGTCGGAGCA
This sequence comes from Camellia granthamiana, assembly GCA_036172215.1. Lineage (NCBI taxonomy): Eukaryota > Viridiplantae > Streptophyta > Magnoliopsida > Ericales > Theaceae > Camellia > Camellia granthamiana. The sequence continues at coordinate 158,144,568 of CM069907.1, read as the reverse complement.
AAAACCCAAAGAAACTGAATCTGGTGAAGACAAGGATAGTGCTTTCATGGCATTCTGGTCCACTTTCACTCAACCTCTTCCGAAGCCAATGGAATTTGCTCGTGGTCAGAATCTGCATCGTGCTCCCACTTTTGATGGGAGTAATTACTTGTATTGGAAGATCAGAATGAGGGCGTTTCTGAGAGCTTTCGACCTAGAAGGCTGGCAAACCATTGAAGAGGATATTGAAAGTGTTGACAATCCGAGCAATCAGAGAGTTCTGATTACTATTCATGGAGCAATTTCTGATGAAGAACAGCAACGAGTTGCTCACTGCACAAAGGCTAGAGATGCACAGGACATTCTGAGCCAATTTCATGAAAGAGAAAAGTCATCTTCACCACCATCTATCACCTTTCCTGCTTTAGTTGCTCGACTGGATGAGGTCAAGGAGAATGAGGAGCAAAAAGAAGATGATGAAACATCAGAAGACAATGATGAGATTGATGGTGATGATCTACAACAAGCTTACGAAAAGCTTTACGATAAATCTCTAAATTTGTCCAAGATCAATGACAAACTCACTCTCAAGCTCAAAGAATGTGAAAGCGAGAATGTCAAGCTAAAATGAGAACTTGTAATAGCAAAGCAGAATGTCATCAAGATCTCTAGTGACAGGCAAGACCTATGTGGGAAACTTCTATCTTATGAGACTGAAAGGAATGAACTCCTGAAAAAGTATTCCACATATGAAGAGAAGATTGAAAGCCTTGAGATGTCACAAGCTATGTTGGAAGAGATGGTTTATCATAAAGATGAAGAACTCCGAATTGCTAGAGTCATAATTGCCATGTGGAACAAAGGTTCCAAATCATTAGAAGACATCATCGGGTCTCAACAAAAGGGTTGTGACAAAAATGGGCTAGGCTATGGTAATGCGACAGCTCACAAGGGACAGGCCTCTACATCACATGACCTGAAAACTCAAGCAAAGAGAAAGCTTAAGGTACACCAGGGTGATCCCTCTCTTCATCTACCTAACGGGGGTAAGATCAACAAAAGGGAGGTAAAACCTGTTTTTGTTTGTCTTCATTATGGTAGGTATGGCCACATTCGTTCTTATTGCTTTGAATTGTTTGGTAAGGTGTCTCAAAAAAGTAGAAATTCTAATACTTTTTGGGTTAGGAGACAACCTTACATGTCTAGGCGGAACACCAAGATACATGAGGGTGTTCACAACGCTAAGACATTTACCAAGACCGCCAGTCCTGATTTTGTTAAGACCAAAATGGTATGGGTGAAAAAAGATGACTTGACTTGTTTAGTTGTTCACACTGCTCTAAAAGCACGTGACTCACACATGTGGTATCTTGATAGTGGGTGCTCTCATCACATATCAGGTGACAAATCCTACTTCACCTCCCGTAAAAAATATGAAGATGGAATTGTTACCTTTGGAAATGGTGGCACTTCTAGAGTCATTGGTAAGGGCTCTATAAGTGTGGCGGTCTTCCCAAGCTTGAAAACGCATTACTTGTTGATGGCCTTAAAGCAAATCTTTTGAGCATTAGTCAAATGTGTGATTCCCACTATGAAGTATTGTTTTCAAAAAATAAATGTGAAATTTTGGATAAAAAGGGAAATACTGTCATGCATGGGGTTCGCACATCTGATAACTGCTATAGGATTGTTACTACTAATGATCTCACTTGCCACTCAGCCATCATAAGTAACATTGATCTGTGGCATCAAAGATTAGGTCACATGAATTTCAAAGACCTAACTAAGATAGCCAACAAAGAGCTTGTGAGAGGCGTACCTAAGTTGGGTAAGAATCTGAACCATGTGTGTGGACCATGTCAACTTGGAAAGCAAATCCATGCCCCCTCATAAAAAGGTGAACAGCTTTACAACCAAACGTCCTCTTGAATTGGTTCACATGGATTTAATGGGACCTACTCGCACTGAAAGCGTTGGAGGTAAAAGATATATTTTTTTAACTGTTGATGATTTTCCTCGTTTTTCATTGGTAAATTTTTTAAGAGAAAAATCTGATACGTTTGATGCTTTCCAGGCTTTAGTCCTTAAAATCCAAAATGAACAAGGTGTTTCCATTAGGCGTATCATAAGAATCCGAACTGATCATGGTCGTGAGTTTGAAAACAGTTCGTTTTCGGATTTTTGTGATATGCATGGAATTAAGCATGAATTTTCTGCACCCATTACTTCACAACAAAATGGAGTGGTTGAGAGGAAGAACAGGGTTGTTCAAGAGATGGCTAGGGTCATGCTCCTTGGTAAGAAAGTTCCTCCAAAGTTTTGGGCTGAAGCCCTAAATACTACTGTTTATGTCATAAATCGCGTGTATTTAAGGCCCGGCACTTTACAAACTCCATATGAATTGTGGAAGAGATTGAAACCTAATGTAAAATACTTCAAAACTTTTGGGAGTAAGTGTTACATTTTCAAAGATAGAGAGCCTTTGGGCAAATTTGACTCCCGAAGTGATGAAGGTATTTTTCTAGGGTATTCAACCACTAGTAGGGCTTTTCGAGTCTATAACCTGTGAACTTCATCTTTAATGGAATCGATCAATGTGGTTATAGATGACACAGGTTCTCCTACTCCAGCAACAAATGAGGAAGAAAATGGTGAGTCTTCAATCCTGGATACTGAACCACAAAGTCAAAGAGAAGCTGAGGTCCCAGCATAAGAAGTTGAGACAGCACCAATTTCTCAGGTAAGTAAGAGTCCAAAGAGTGCACAGAGAGACATTACTTCTGATGCTTCTGTCACCACAAGTCCTAAGTTCAAACCATCAGCAAGGATGAAACTGAATCATCCAGCTCAACAGGTGATTGGAAGTGTATCGGATCGAATGAAAACCCGAAGACAAATTCGGTATGAGGTATCTCATATATGTTATGTTTCATTAATAGAACCTAAGAATATAATAGAGGCCTTACTAGATGATAGTTGGGTCAATGCTATGCATGAAGAATTAGGTCAATTTGAACGTAACAATATTTGGACTCTAGTTCCCAGACTTAGAGACATGAATGTGATAGGTACCAAGTGGATCTTTAAGAATAAATCTGATAAGAATGGTACTGTGGTTAGAAATAAAGCCAGGTTGGTTGCTCAAGGCTACACATAAGTAGAGGGTGTTGACTATGATGAGACGTTTGCCCCAGTTGCATGTCTCGAATCTATTCGTATTTTACTTCGTGTTGCATGCTTTCTTGGTTTCAAATTGTTTCAAATGGATGTAAAAAATGTCTTTCTGAATGGGTACTTCAAAGAAGAGGCTTATGTTGAGCAACCAAAAGGGTTTGAGGACTCTAAATGTCCAAACCATGTCTACAAGTTAGACAAGGCTTTGTGTAGGTTGAAACAAGACCCTCGGGCTTGGTATAATAGACTTACAACCTTTCTTCTTGATAATGACTTTCAAATGGGTAGTGTGGATAAGACTTTATTTGTGAAACATACTAAGTCTCATATTCTTGTTGCTCAGATTTATGTTGATAATATTGTGTTTGGATCCACTGCTGATCATCTTGTAAAATATTTTTCGGATTGCATGACACATGAGTTTGAGATGAGCATGATGGGAGAGTTGTCTTACTTCTTGGGTCTTCAAATTAAATAGTCTCATTCGGGTATGTTTGTTTCTTAGACTAAGTATGTCAAAAATCTTGTGTCAAAGTTTGGTCTTAAGTCTACCAAACATGCACGCACTCCCATGAGCACCAGTCTTCACCTTTCCAAAGATTTCTATAGTACTGATATTGATCCTACCCTTTATAGGAGTATGATAGGGAGTTTTCTTTACCTCAGAGCCAGTCGTCCTGACATTACATTTAGTGTAGGTATCTGTGCCCGTTACCAAGCCAGTCCTAAAGAGTCTCATCTTCTTGCGGTCAAACGCATCATTAAATATGTTAATGGGACACTGGGGTATGGGGTTTGGTTTTCTACCGATACTACAGCTGAAATTACTGGTTTTTCTGATGCCGACTGGGCAGGGTGTGCTGATGATAGGAAGAGTACATCCGAGGGGTATTTTACCTTGGGAATAATTTGGTTGCCTAGCATAGCAAAAAGCAAAATGCCATCTCTTTTTCGACTGCTGAGGCTAAGTACATTGCTGTAGGGAGTTGTTTTGCACAAATGTTGTGGATGAAGTAAATGCTTCATGATTATGGGATAGATCAGAACACTCTCACTCTTTTCTGTGATAACACAAGTGCCATAAACATTTCAAAAAATCCTATCCAACACTCTCGCACCAAACACATTGACATTCGTCATCATATCATTCGAGAGTTAGTGGAAGAGGGCCTTGTTGTTCTTGAACATGTACCCACTGAGCATCAAAAAGTTGATATTTTTACAAAACCCCTTGATCTTCTTCGGTTTGAGTTCCTTAAAAAGACCTTGGGTGTAGTGCTCAGTCACTAGGGTGTTACCTGTTCCTTGAGTGGGTGTGAGTGTTTGGCTTTATGTGTGCTTGGATGCTATAATTTCATTGTCATTGATTCCTGTCATCTTCGCATCTAAATTTATATGAACACTGCTTATGCTGCTTACAAGATCTCATTCTTCTTTGTTCATAGCTCATTCTGAATGCCCATGCTCATTGACTTCATGATCTCATTCTGTACACATCCTTGAGATAAACTATTACAGGGGTTTCCGCACAAGTGATCAAAGTTCTCTATGGACCACTAACAGTGTTGCTTGTACTTTTTCAGAGGAATTGGCCTATACTAGTATATCATGGGTGATGTTGAGTCTGTTAACCATCTACTGTCGTTTTTCACTTTCGTGGTTTCTCCCTCAGTTCATTGAAGTCCGGGCATTAGGAAAAGGCTACCTCAAAGGCACCAACCAGGCTATCCTTTTTGATTTCATACTTCTCTGGTTTGGTCTCCATACTATTGAGCGTGCATGCCACCAGTGAGTGCCCACAAGAAAGAAAAGTTAAAAAAAAAAAATAACAATAATAATAAAAAAAAAAGGACTCATTGATTGAGGGGGAGCCTCCGTGTTTACTCAACAAATACCCCGTAATTCCTAGTGGTTTGACTTTTCTCTGTGATGTTTAGTTACTCTTGTCGAAGGTCCAACCATCCAATTACTACAAGGATTAACTCTAGCTCTGTGCCCTCTCAAGGATTGCACACACACACACATTCATTTTGTGAGCTCTCATGTTGTTTTTTGAGTTGTGCATTCTTATGTAGTTTATGATCATTGATTACATTTTATCTGATTTGCTCATGATTATATCCTTCATATTGTTATAATTACAAGTTTGCGGGCTTCATGGTGTGTAGATTATTTCATCTTAGTATCATTTTTTTGCTATTGTGCTCACCTACTTGTGTTTCAGGTTCCACTTCATGGAGTGAGTATTGTGTTTTTGCTCAGAAAGTTTCGTTTTTTTTTTTTTCTTCTTCGCTCAAGTGAGGGAGTGTTCGCTCGAGCGTGCTTCTGTAGATGGCTTAGATTCTGAGAGCGTGCTTTTTAGGCTAGAGCGGCAAAATCTTGGCTCGAGCAACCCTTTGCGCATAAGTGTCTTCGCTCAAGCGAGAGAGTCTTTGCTCGAGTGACCTGTCGTGGTTTAAATTCTGATATTGCATCCCTTCACTTCATTTTTTCCCTCTTGCTTCGAGTTCTCTCTCTCATCTAGGGTTTTTATGCTCCCATTGCCTTTCATCCTTTGGTCTTCACTCGATTTTTTGGGGCGTCTCTCCTTCGTCCATCATGCATTGTCATTGCTTGGTAAGTTTTTTTCTTCTCTTTTTCCTATGTTTTTCTCATGTTCAATTTGTCTTTTTGTCTGCCCTATTTTCGACTATGGTGTCTAGAGTTCTTCATTGTTGGTTTTGGTCTTTTCATTATGGTTTATTGTCTCTCGATTGCATCTTGGTTTGGTGATTTGTTACAATGTTACTAGGGTTCATTATGAGGTTTTGTTCTTAGGGCTTGTTTTTTTTTTCCTACCTTAGTTGTTGTCCTTTGTTTCTAATTCTGCTTTATGGTGGCCTTAGTACATTGTATGACTGTTGGTTTTTCATGCTCTACTGTTTCCATATCTATCGTATTACTGCAATTGGTTTATGTTGGAATTTTAACCTAGCTCTGTTCTTCATATCATTAATGTTATGTTATGGTTTTGTTTTTATTATTTTTCTAACCCTGTTAGACTAATAAATTTTGTTGTGATCCTTTGTTTGCTTTTGGGGGTTCTAAATTGTTTTTGGGTTTCTAATGGGCCTTGGGTGTTTTTTTTCTGGTTATGCCTTGATGGGTTGTGGTCTTGTGGGTGTCTTCACTTCTTCAGTGGTCAGTCATGGATAAGCCTTCAAAATGTCGTAAATCCACTGTGTCCTGCCCAAATTACAACACTGAAAAATTTGAATCCAAGGAAAAATCAAAACTGTTTAGGGAATTCTATGCCTCTAGGAAAGTTCACCTCGAACGGAATGTCCTTCCTAGTGCGTTTGAGTTGCTCCCCATCCGTTCGTTGTTTGATTCTTTAGGGGGTGATCAAGTTTTTCTTTTCTCAGGGCCTCAAAATCTCAGTTTGGTCCGTGAATTTTATTGTAATATGCATTCTCTCCACAAGGAAATTCCACCCTCATTTAGCACCTGGGTTAGGAAGACATCTTTAGTCATCACTGACGATGTTTTTCGATTGTTTCTTGGTCTTCCGGAAGTCCGGAATTTTCATTTTCCTTTCTTTACTCGTAGTGGTGTTGATTTTGATCAAGTTGCCATTGAACTTTGTGGTACTCCCCGGTCTTGGATTGCCAGGGCACTCATTCGGCATAATGAGCTTCTTTCTCGTTTTCGGCTTCTTAACATCATTGTCTGTGCCAATATTCATGTGACCACTCATTCCTCTCACATTACCCAAGATCAGGGGTATGTGTTATATTGCATTGATCACCGTCTTCCCATTGACCTGCCGGCGATGATTGTCACCAAAATGATCACTGTTTTTGAGGGACGCAAGTCCTTAGATCTTCCATATGGTTGTTTTCTCACTAGATTTCTTACTTCTCTTGGTGTCCCCTTCTTTGAGGATGACGAGTTTGCCTCTCCTGTTAAACCCATTACCAAGTTGACAGTGTCTCAAAGTCAAGCTCATATTCGGGAGGGTCCATCGGGAGTCGGGGTTTCTGATACAGGTGATAATCCCTTAGCTGAGGAGACCGAGTATGATGCAGCCGCTGCCAGTGCACCTGAGATGCGTCCTCGTTCCTTTCATGGACAGCTCCAGCAGTTCGAGCAGGCTGTCACTCAACGCCTTGATCAGCTAGATGCCAGGCTCGATGCTCTTGATGGCCGCCTCGACCAGCAGACTGCCCTTTTGACTCAGATTTTATCTTTGTTGCAAATGCCTCCACCAGACTTATAGTTCTTGGACAGTTTTTGGACATTTTGTGGACTGTATATTTTTTTTCCTAGTTTGTCTCTCCCGGCCAAAAAGGGGGAGCATGTTTTAGTTCCTACAGTTTGGTTGTTTGATTTTGGGGTACATATATCTGTCTGCATGATTTCTTGGTTGGGTTACATATCTGTTTTGCATACTGGACATAACATTTTGGGATTTGGGATTTTGATATATATAGTTTTGATTAATTCTGTCTTGATATGGTATTTGATTTTGATTAACTATTCTCTCTATTCCCATAGTGTTGTTTGTTTATTTCTGTAGATTTTTCATCAAAGGTTGTTTAGTATGTTGGATTGGCTGTTTTACGTTGGTCTGTTTGTTTAGTTAGTGCGTTGGTTTTCTAGGAAATTGTGTTAGAAAGTTTTGTCCGAGAATTGACAAAGGGGGAGATTGTTAGGTCTCTTAGTCTTGTCAATCCCACGAACAAACTTGTGTTATCGAGTTATAAATTTCCTAGTTGTTTTGTCTTGCTCACTCGAGCGAAGGAGTCCTCACTCGAACGAAGAGGTCATGTTTTCAGAAGCTGCATCTGTATGCCTAAAACCTGAGAAGGAAGATTGTACGCTCAGGCGAAGGAAACTTGGCTCGAGCGACGACACTTGAGGAAAACACGCGTTTTTGGTTCCTTGCTCGAGCAAGAGAGTCTTCGCTCGAGCGAGCTTCGCAATCTCTGTTTTCTATAAGTACTTGTTTTAGTCCAAAACTAGGATTACGTTTTAGAGATCCACTTTAAGGTTTTTAGGGTTTTCTTTTGAGGTTGTTTACTAGTTTTCCTTGATGATTTGATTGAGTATTAAACACGTGTTTTGATAAGCACACATCAAGGAGGTTGATTGTTCATATTCAAGAGTGTTCTTCTTCGATGGAATTCGGAGATTCAAGTGTAGAGTTTCAAAGGAGTTTGATATTGTGCGGTCGTTGATTCGACAGTAGAAGTTGTGGATTCAACTTCAATCTAGTCAATTCCGAGACGAAGGTTGCGGTGAAAGATATACAGTAGATTTGAAGACAAATTAGAAGCGTTTGGCTAATTTTTTTTTTTTCATTGTAATCTTTATTTCTTCAATAGTGGATTGATTAGTAGCGTTTCGCCCGTGGTTTTTTTATCACAATTGAAAGTGCTTCAATTGTTGTTTTTCCACATAAAAATCGTTTGTGTCGATTTATTATTTTTCGAAAACAACAATCTAGATCACTTTCGTAAGTGCTTGATGATTTAGATTGTGAGTTTTAAATGATTAAGAATTTGAATAATTAAATCTTGATCTAATCATGAGTCACTTAGGTTTTTCAGTTATGCCACCACTCAGGTATATAATCTATGTGCACAAACATCAGTGGTATTTTGTGCAGTAAGGATACACTAGTAATTATACGGTAAGTGACGCATTAGTTTTTATTTAATAATCAAGAGAGAGTCAAAATTGTCCGTTGTTAATGATAGTAGTTGGATAGGTACAACATTCTATGAAAAATCGCCTAAAACAGGCTTCTAACTAAACATTAGGAGGACTGAAATTTATTAATTACTTGTGTATGTTTAATATTTCTATTGTACGTCATATCATATAAATAATATATATAAGTATAGTAGGAGCTTCTATTAGAAAGTTTCAGAAGAATGCCATGTGTCCATGTGTTCCTTTGCCACAGGTCTTTTTGTAAAATATGCTTACGCACTATCTGTTTAATTCTTTTATTTTCTCATTTATTGTGCCTTTATATATTCCAAACTCATTAAATTTATGTCATTTTGTCTTTTCATATTATATTTTACAATATTTTTTATTTTTCTAAGTTAAAAAATCTTATAAATCTTCTTTATTATTTATTTATTATAAATCATATATCATATCATATATAAGTAAAGGAGTGCATTTTATCTAGAATGTCTAAGAACGTGCCATGTATAAGATTGATTACTTGTCATGTGTCTTAAGTTGAAACTTTATGCCTTATGTATGTTTTTTTTTTTTTTTTCCTTAATCAATGGCCTTTCATTTTTCGTTTGAGTATTGTTATTTAAGTCCAAAAGTTAAATTCATTTTCTAACTTTAGTGATATGTCAAGAAAATAATTAACCAATTATTTTCTTAATACATTACTAAATCTAGAAAATGAATCTAAAAAATGAACTTTTATATCATTTTCTTTTCCATTTTCTTCATTGATTAATAATCTAGAGAAACTAAAGGTCCCATGCATATAAAAAGTAGAATGCTTTAATGGAGGAGAATGGAGAAGATGAAAAATTGCTATGATAGAAGATCAAGAGCAACATTTTCTTCTCTTTATATAATTGCACTCATATAAATCAAATACTATATCAAAAAACTTTATTTGCTCTCTATCATCCGGTGATATTGTTTATTGCTATTCTCTTCATAGCTATAACTTGGACTTAGCTATTTGTATTGTATGTAGAACTCTTCCTCTTTTTATCTATATTTGTACATAATTATTTGTTCATATCTTTTGGCTTTTTTGGAAATAAAATAAAATAAAATAAAATAAGTACAATATAGAGTGAACTCATATATATATATGCACATTTTTTTAAACTATCAATAAATCCTAATGGTTGAACTTAATTCTCATCAATTCCTATTGAAAATAAGTCTTATTAAAATTATCGCTAAAAATAATTTTTTATGACGCTTTTTTACTTGTCGCTAAAAATTAACAATTAGTGACTTTTTGTCACAGTTTTTATAAATTGTCTCTAAAACTTACAATTAGTGACTTTTTTGTGACGAATTTTACAAATTGTCGTTGAAAGTTGAAAATTAGTAATTTTTTTGTAACGATTTTTTTAAACTGTCGCTCAAACTTATATAATTAATGATATTTTTTGTGACAAGATTTTCAAACTGTCGCTGAAAATTAACAATTAATGACATTTTTTAATAGTGTTTGATAAAAAAACGTTATTAATTATCATAGAACCTATTGAAAAATAAGTCCACCTATTAAGACCTACACGTAAGTCACTCTCTTTTTTCACTTAAACTAATAGTTATTTAATCCTCTTCTAATCAACCATTACAGTGGTGAATTATATATTTCAATGTTCAAAACAATATGTTTGTTGTATACCATAAAATTAGTTTTAAAAAATATGGATCCGTTAATAGAAAAAAAAAAATGATAAATAATACAAACGCAAAATCTTTTTCTTTTTTTCTTTTTTCTTTTTTTTGTAATAACTAAGTAACTATTATTATTGGTGAAATCACTATTTAAATTAGGCATTGTATTTTGTTAAGTATATGAAGTGAAAAATGGCTAACATATAATTCCAATATACATATGAAAAATGATATCCAAGTATTATTTTAATTAGTTAATAGCAAAATTATTTTGATTTATGATTTGTTGTAATATCATCCTTTAATTAGAAATTGCCAATGTTATAAATTATTTTAAATATATGGTTACTTGAATCTATATCTCTACTATATATCTAATGAATTCATTTTTTTTTTTTTTTTATCGGCAAAAAAAACTTTATTGATGAACAAAGATCTCATTACATCAAGAAAGGAGAAATGAAAAAGGATGGGTGCAAAAAATATCATAGCGAGACATACCAATCCCAACTAGGTTGGCACCAATATGCCCACCCAATCCCTTGCTAGCACACCATCCAGAGTCGGCGAGTAACCAACCAAAGCCAAGAAAAATAACAATTGGCAAAACAAAACAACATAGCAGCATCCCACCAGTCTATTCTCTGTTTTCAAAAACCGAGACACAAACAACACTAAGCATATCAAAACAACACCAAAACCATCACAACAGCACAGCACCAAAGCAAACTCTACAGCAGCAACAATCGGCAGCAGCTAGCATCAGCCCAATACCAAGAATAGCACAACAGCAGCAACCATTAGCAGCAGCAACACCCAGTAGCATCAACCAAAGACAGCAAAACCAGACCACCACCAGAACACCTCTTCAGCAGCACCAAACCAGTGAGCTACTAACAGCAGTAGCTGTATCTCCGCACCTCATAACAGTGGCACACAGCAACAAATTTCCTCTAAACAATATCTCACTTGTAGCCATATATCAAATTTCCTCTAAACAACATCTCACCTGCAGCCACCAACATCCTACAAACAACTTCTGACTATTAATTGATGTTGTCGAATACCCTTTACATACTCAAATTCTCTGTCATTCTTTCTCTGCATTGAGCTTCTTTACTTGTTAATTAATGTTTTGATTCCTAGCAACAATAGGTGTGAGATTCCAAATCTTCTGTGCTTTTTCCTTCATGATCACTACAGTTGCACTCCCAATGCCCAAGACAACAAACTGCATCAGCCATTAAGAAAAAGCTCCACTGCTACCCCAAGCTACATCCACTGATAAACCACCTTAGCAGCCCACCCCTGAGTTACTAGATTAATTTTCTTACCAGATGAATATTCCTTACAATGTCACCAAAATCATAAGAACAACCAGGATCAAATGTTTTCAACTACAATGCTAATCAAACTTTAATTAGCTTACATAACTCCTCCAAAATTGGCTGCTTGTTAGAAAAAATACAATCATTTCTACATTTCCGCGTAGGCCATACCACAACTGAGGGGATAACTCTCCAAAACTGCCTTTCTTTCTTTCTAAAATTCCAACTCATCCACCATTGAAATAAACAATCAACAGATCCTGGAGTTGCCCAAGAGAGCCCCCACCAGTCAATTATGCATGCCCAAATTTTCCATACAAATGGACATAGCAGCACCGAATGGTTTACTGATTCCATTTCTGATTTGCAAAAAACACACGATAAGTCTACATTACTCCTCAATACACCAATTCTATTTAAATAATCTGCTGTCTTAAGTCTACCTTTCCATGCCAACCAAGTGAAGAATTTGGCTTTGGGTGAAACAAAGTTATTCCAAATCAAACCAGCTGCTGTCAAGTAGGCCCAGATTGTAGATCACCCCATTTGTACGCATTGCTTACCTTGAAACCCCCTACTTGATCAGCCTTTCATCCCACATGGTCCTCTATATCCATACTTAACCTTGGCCCTACACCCAGCCTGTTAGTAAGCCGTACCATTTCTTCTTCCTCCCAAGCATGAAGATTTCTTCTAAAATTAAAACACCAGCTACTTGAACCAACCTTTCTTGAGATCAGCACACTCAATGACACCTCTTTCTCTGTACTCAACTGATACGATCGAGGAAATTGAGCACATAAACGAGAATCTCCCAACCAATTATCAACCCAGAACTATACTCTTCTACCATTCCCCACTCTTAGTTCCATATTTTCCATGAAGAATTGAAAAAGTCTTGGATTAGACTGTGCCACATCTAGAATGTCCCTCCAGATTTTTGAAGTAAAACCTGCTATAGTAGCCGATGGCAACCACCTCCCACCTATGAATCCAGACTTACTACACACAATTGATTTCCAAAGTGCATCATCTTCCACAGCATACCTCCACCACCATTTGAGTAACATGCACTCATTTGTAAGTCTAATGTCTCTAATCACAAGACCCCTTTTTTGTTTATTCATTGTAATCTCTTTGCATTTGACTAAGTGGATTTTTCTCCCAATTTCTGTACCTCCCCAGAGGAAATTTGCTTGCAACCTATCAAGTTCCTTAGCCACACTTTCAGGAATCTTAAATAAGGGCATATAATAAATGGGTAATGAGGACAAAACAGATTTGATAAGGACCAATCTACCTACAAAAGATAGTGTAGACTCGTCTTTTTTCGCACGCCCCCTTGTAGACGTCCCCGAACGCATCCTGGGGAAGGAGTGCGAATTCCCCCCCCCCCCCCCCGTTCTGGTTCGATATTGGGTCACTACAGTTCGAAGGACTCAAATGTCACGGTTCTTAATCTTGAACCAAAGAGTCCAAATCTGGCAAATCGTTTTGAGAAAAACTGATTTTTGAAAAGAAGTGCCGAACATGGACTGCTTTGCCAGGTTACAAAGTCGCCACCTAAATATTTTAAAATGGGAAATTTAGGAAACCCTGACTCGGTGCCGAAGGCCACATGTCCGTCATCACCAAAGTGGTCTTGGCTCGGGAGCTTGGGTACGATCGGGGAAGGTCAGCTATGAGCACCCCTTTTCGCCCGGTCCGAAGACCGGCCTCTACTAACCGTGATATCCGATTTTGAAAACATTACATGCTCTTATTCCGGTTATTAGCCTAGGTTACTATGTGATGCGCACAGCAAACAAGTATAGACCAAATCGCCTAAATTGGAACAAAACATTGCATGTTTGTTTTGAAAATGGTTTGCTACTCGTAAGTAGGCTAAAATGTAGATTTTGCCACCCTCAAGTGGGCTTTAGAAAAAGATGGTTTTGCCACTATCTAGTGGGCTTAAAACTCACAGTTTTAATGCATTGTCCCAATTTTGGTAATTTGACCTCCATCCACAGGCATTCAAGCAGTTATATCACATAAGCAGTTAGCCTCATGGTAATCATGCTATTATGGCAACATTCACACGCATGCGATATGCTAAAGCATAAAAGCTCACCTAGTACTCCAAGCCAAAACAGAAGCTCGTTAGAAATCCATGCATGGACCTAAGCATACTGAAATGTCTAATGCAACACATGCAAAGATGTAATCTAGGCAGGCTCGGCTATCCTAGACATGGCATGTGAAATGCTACAGCTATCACGCATTCAATTTGGAATTGAAAGTACGATGCAGTTTGTATGATGTACCAAGCCTGATGTATGTCAACAAATGCATGGATGCACGCATGCATTGCATAAGGTATGCTAATTTTAAATATGCCCTAATCTACCATCATAAGCAGGTAAATAAAAGGGAAGAGAGAAGTGGGGGTTGGAAGACAAGCACACCACTCACACACACTTATTACAAATATGCCCTCACACGGAGGGACCAAAAGAATATACAGTCCCAAATAATACAGTCCAAATACATAATAAATGAATTATTACAAAATTTCTAATTATCAAATTAAATTCAATATATAAAAAAGGGAAAGGGGCCTCAGCCCTGCCTCGGGATGCGTGAATGATGCATGCTCGAATCCAACTTGCCCAGAAAGCCCACACCGCACCACTGCTGCCTCTGTTTCCACTGTCCTGCCTTTCTGAAACACTGCCAAAGTCCCAGGACATCTTCAAAATGCACTGCAGTACACCACCGACTAGAGGAGATGGCCACCGGCTGCTTAAATTGACCACCGGCTGCTCTGGAGGCTATCGGCTGAAAATATAGTGCCGGTCGGCACATTATACTACCGGTCGGCAGAAAGTTCCTGCAGGGGACAGTTTGACAGCAGCAGCAAACCAGCAATGCATGGCATGGGTTTTTAGGCATATGTATGCACGGCCATTGCCTCCTATCATGTTTGGGGACTCAAGGAAGCATGACCTTTGGTTTTTGGGCCATCAATTATGCATGTTGATGCATGATGGCCTAAGGAACCAAGGTTGCATTTTAATGGTAATGCATGCAAACAAACAAATGAAATCCAAGGCCTTATCATGTGTTAGTCAAAGGTCTTGGTGACCAAGAATTGAGACGAGTTGCACCACTTGAAGTGTGAACTCTTCTCAATCCTATGCTTGGCTTGACAATCCCCAAGCCAAGCCATGGAATGCATGTATGCAACATAGCTCAAATTATGCAACAATGGGACTAAGATGCAAGGCATACCAAGTGTCATGCAACTATCACAATAGGCATGCAAAATGCTAGGGCATGCAAGGTATAAGTGGCATGCAAACATGGGTCAATCAAGCAATGGGACCAACCTACTACAACACTCAATGAACCAAACATGCATCAAGCATATAATGAACATACAATGGTGGTCTTAACTTCAATGGGGCAGCCCTCGAACCACCCCAAAATAGTGGCAAAACAAGCCCTAAATGATGACCAAAATACTACCCAAACATGCAAGTTCATGGGCCTAAACCTAAGGCACCAAAAAGGGCATTTTACTACCACTTACACAACCACTCATGGCATGAATCTAACAACCAAAAACAGATTTTTAGTATGCAAAATGACACCCAAATCCCCTCACAGGGCACCCCCAGAATGCATTGATCATGGGAGCATACACAAGGCCTATTCTTAGGCATAAAAGGACACACCTTTAAAGCATGAAAGAGATGACAAGTACAAACATATGAGCATGGATTAGGGTCTGAAATAGCATGTCAAATGATCCCAAATCATCCAAATAGACTATATAATGCATGTACATGGATCACCTACCTAAGGCTTACAAGCCATCATGCAAAACAACCATGTCAAGCATGTTAAATATGACGAAAACAGTGGCCCACAGCCCTTATACATGGCAAAATGATGTTAGTATCTCCATGAAACTAAGCCAAAACATGCAAGGAAACATGGCCTCAAAGCATGGCATATTTCTAGGCATAAGAGAGCATTTCAAAGCAAACATAAGAGGCATGTTAAGGACCGTAAAACCAACCTAAAACAGAGGCATAACATGTCATATGAACCACAAATATGCTCTGAAATGCAGCCAAAACCAACCATGCATACATGCTATTATTTGAGCCCAAAACAAAGGCAAGCAAGGGGCCAAGGGGAGAGGGGTGTCCCTCCCCTATCTAAGACTTAAAAATACCTTCCTCACCACTAAAAACCCACTGGTTTTCAGTGGTGAGAAGATCAAAAACACCAAGTACACAAGGCCTCAAGAAAAGGCTCCAAAATGGCCAAAACAAAGCCTAAGAGGGTGAGACTCTACCCAAACCACAAAACAACCTTGATGAATGTTCTTAAGCAAGGAAAAACAAGTCTTTTTTATGTTAAACACAAATCCAAAAACACAAAGCAAGAGGGGTAGAAAGCTAATGCAAGAATGGGGAAACTAAAGTAACAAGCTCACCCTTGAAGATCCTTTGAAGAACAGGTGGAGCAGCCACTCTCTAGTGATCAAAGTCAGTCCAAAATCACAACAATCAACCTCCCAAGTCCCTCAATTGCGAGCTAAGGTGTAATAGTGTGTGTAATGGTGCAAAAATGAGGTAGAACTACACTTTTAGGCCCAAAAACACACACACAAGAGGAGAGAGAGGGAAAAATATAGAGAGAGAGTGTGTATCACACAGATATATAGATATAAGCTCTGGTTTTTGACCTAAAATGGCTAACCTCCAACTCAAGGGGAAGAGATGAGCTTATATAGGCAAAATAAAGCTCTTAACTTAGTGGCTAAGCAAAGAGAGGGGGGTTCAAGAGGTGCAAGAGGGTCTTGGCTTCCAAGGGAAGCTAAGACAGCTGGCCAAGCTTCTCCAAGAAGCTTGGCCAAGGGTTCAACCTTCTAGAAGGTTTATGGGGTTCAAGGGTGCAAAGGGTGCAAACCCGGGCATGGGGAGTGGTGATGGTGCACCCCAGCTGTCACAGCTGGCATGCACCATCCCTGGGGGTGCAAAGGGGTCACACCGACCAGCCAAAACAGGCACCGGCACAAAATAGTGCCGGTCGGCATAATACAGTGCCGACCGGCCAAAGGTTTTGAGAAATAAGTGCCGGTGGCCGCTAGGGGGTGCCGGTGGAGGTATGGAGCAGCCGGTAGGCTTCAGAGATGGCTAACAAGCCTCCCCCTACCCTCAGATGCAAAAACACACAAGCCTTGGTACAAAACCAAGCACAGAACAAACCGGTTGAGAGGTCCTGAGGCAAGGCGCGCGTAGCCGAGAACTCCGGGACCTCCAAGCGAACACAAACATAGATAATCACCGAGTGTTCCAACGGTGACGTCCAAGTCTTGAGGATGGTCAAAAATGGGGTGTCCACAGTTGCCCCTCTTTGACAGAACTCGGAAGTCATAACAATGACGGGAGTGAATGTCAAAGCCCAGAGACGACCCATTTTTGACAAGGTCGAAGACTTGGACAAACATACAAGGCAAACAAGGTATGCGCCCGAAGGCAGGGGCAAAATGCAAGACGATGCAAGAAGCCGAGCATAACTTATGATCATGCAAAGAAAGCTATAACGAAGCACACATGCGACGGTTTTAAGCTAGCATGCACCAAACTACACCGCAATGCAGAAAAGATGTAAGAGAATTATGCAATTCTCAGTACGTCTCACTCGGAGGATACAATACCTGTGCGGCTCGTCCGGTTGCACCGGCCTCAAATGAGCCGTACATACAATATCGTGCCTGCAAAGAAAGCAAACTTAACAGGTATAATGTCGTTAGCAACATGCATGACAATGCAATTGAAAGTGCGTGACAACGCAAGTTGTGCATAGAGCAATGGTAGGATTGAACACATGTGAGTAAAGGGATGCACGCATGCAAGCAATGTGTATAGCAAGGTAGTAGGTTTGAACACATGTGAGTAAAGCAATGCACGCATGCACGCAATGTGTATATAGAGGAACTTGAACACATATAAGTAAAGCAATGCACACGTGCACGCAATGTGTATAAAAAGGTAATTGAACACATGTAAGTAAAGTAGAGCACGCATGCAATGCAATGTGTATAGAAGGTAATTGAACACATGTAAGTAAAGGGATGCACGCATGCAAGCAATGTGTATAGCAAGGTAGTAGGTTTGAACACATGTGAGTAAAGCAATGCACGCAATGTGTATATAGAGGAACTTGAACACATATAAGTAAAGCAATGCACACGTGCACGCAATGTGTATATGGAGAAACTTGAACACATATTAGTAAAGCAATGCACGCATACAATACAATGTGTTTATAGAAAAGAACTTGAACACATATCAGTAAAGCAAAGCACGCATACAATGCAATGTGTATATAGAGAAACTTGAACACATATCAGCAAAGCAAAGCACGCATACAATGCAATGTGTATATAGAGAAACTTGAACACATGTCAGTAAAGCAAAGCACGCATACAATGCAATGTGTATAAAGGGTATTTGAACATATGTAAGTAAAGCAGAGCACGCATGCAACGCAATGTGTATAGAAGGTAATTGAACACATGTAAGTAAAGCGGAGCACGCATGCAACGCAATGTGTATAAAGGGTAATTGAACACATGTAAGTAAAGCAGAGCACGCATGCAACGCAATGTGTATAGAAAGTAATTGAACACATGTAAGTAAAGCAGAGCACGCATGCAACGCAATGTGTATAAAGGGTAATTGAACACATGTAAGTAAAGCAGAGCACGCATGCAACGCAATGTGTATAGAAGGTAATTAAACACATGTAAGTAAAGCGGAGCACACATGCAACGCAATGTGTATAAAGGGTAATTGAACACATGTAAGTAAAGCAGAGCACGCATGCAACGCAATGTGTATAGAAAGTAATTGAACACATGTAAGTAAAGCAGAGCACGCATGCAACGCAATGTGTATAAAGGGTAATTGAACACATGTAAATAAAGCAGAGCACGCATGCAACGCAATGTGTATAGAAGGTAATTGAACACATGTAAGTAAAGCGGAGCACACATGCAACGCAATGTGTATAAAGGGTAATTGAACACATGTAAGTAAAGCAGAGCACGCATGCAACGCAATGTGTATAGGAAGTAATTGAACACATGTAAGTAAAGCAGAGCACGCATGCAACGCAATGTGTATAAAGGGTATTTGAACACATGTAAGTAAAGCAGAGCACGCATGCAAAGCAATGTGTATAAAGGGTATTTGAACACATGTAAGTAAAGCAGAGCACGCATGCAACGCAATGTGTATAAAGGGTATTTGAACACATGTAAGTAAAGCAGAGCACGCATGCAAAGCAATGTGTATAAAGGGTATTTGAACACATGTAAGTAAAGCAGAGCACGCATGCAACGCAATGTGTATAAAAGGTAATTGAAATTGAACATGGTAAAACATGATGCTGAAATGCGACGTACTGTAACACAGTATGTTTGAAATGATTCATGGAATTCACAAGACATAAAAGGATACGGGAAGGAGCGTCCTTCACATGCACCGAGCATCGCTCACAAAAGTCATGGCCTGAGGTCAACTCGAAGGTCCGCTTGCATTCTGAAAGTGCAATTTCTCGTACTGCCTTGAGTAATGAAGATGCCAAACCACACAATTGACCCGAATAAGGGCGCGGATGGTATAACGACCGAGAGGGGGGAGGTTACCGGTATCAATCCCGGTACTCTGCTACCCCATTATTTTCCTGCTTTACTTTCCTTTTTATTAGGAGTTTAAGCACATTGCACTGCCTCAAGCAGGTTCTATTTTTTTGAAAACGCGTATTTCCTTCTTTTTTAGAAATTTATGACGGAGATGAAACAGCTATTTGTTCAAAAGGTGTTTCAATTGTATATTCTATGCATCGCATCGCAAGGTATCACACAATCAATGTGACTGAAATGAACACTGTGTTTTGAAAATGAAGCATCGCATCGTAATAATCAGGTAGTGAACCAATTACAACTCGATAAGCAAAACAGAGGAACTCAGCAAACTAGCCAAATGCAAGTACACCTCGATAAACATTACAAAGACTTAAAGAGAGTGAAATACAACTCGATAAGCAAATATGCAACAACTCGATAAGCAAATGGGCGCGCCCTCGTAAGAATTGATCATTGGAAGGTATTGGAAATGGTGGGGTTCCCTAACTTCTTAGCGTATACAGCTCAGGGGACAAGGGGGAGAACCACCGGCCCCCTAGGAAGGCCATCGGCCTTGAGGAATGTCCATCGGCCGAAAGGGTGATTCATTGGCCAAAGCAGATGGCCGGTCGGCACTATATTTGGCCGGTCGGCACTAAACTGTCAGCACCAGCAGAATGTTGACATCTGTCCTTCACTCAACCTTATCTCCTTCAAAAGGGTCTCAACCTTGTGGTTCTCTTCATTTCCACACTGATTTGCTCAAAATGGAAGAATTTCTTGCCCAAAATCTCGCCACTTGGATTAACAACTTGGATGGCTCGGAAAAGCTGAATTTCCGGGCTTTTGGCATAAACGCACTATTCACTTTGCGCCGTACCCTGCTGCATTCTCCATTCCTCCGTGCCGCGGCGAGGTTTTGGAACCCGGTAATACACGTCTTCAGCTTTAGCGGGCAAGAGGTGTGTCCTACCTTTGAAGATTTCCAAGCTCTAATGGAATCCGGGCGCAATAAGGAGATCCTGCCCCAGCTTCGTTTTGGTCATGCTCAAGCCTTAGGGCAAATGTGTGGGCTTTCAATACCCGATGCTCGTTCTCTGATTTGCGATGGGATACTAGATGTTCCGAGCTTGGTTTGCCGTTTTTCTGAGATAGGTGACCACGGTGACCACCACTGGCAAGGCTCCCGGCGACACGCCCTCTGTTTGTGCATGCTATCTCATTTCCTATTTGTCTCCGATTCCGAAGGGCCCAGTGTTCGGTTGATTGAGGTTGCCCAAGGCTTGAAGGAGGGCAAAAGCTGTATTGCCATGATCCTGGCTGAGACGTTGCTGGGCTTAGACGCCTTTTATCGTCGAGAGACGACCAGATTAGCAGGGAGTCCACTATTATTGCAGGTAATGTTTCCCACCCAATCTCACATATATGTTTTCTCACATATATGTTTGCTCACATCACTCAGCCCTCAGGCTCGGCTTTTCTCACAAAAACCCCTTTTCTTACTTTTCCTCTCATCGTACATCTCTCTATTCTTTATTCTCTCATTTTTCATCCCTCCCCAGGTATGGTTGATGGATAAACTGCGAGTTGTGGACTCCTGCCCAGCATATTCAGCTCGTGGTTACTTCTTCAGGCAACGCCTAGTCGATGCCCTTGACGAAGGTTGGTGGTTCGATTGGATGTGCAGCTTGTCCGCAGACCGTATTGCTTGGCGATGCCCTTGGCTCAATCTCCCAATGATGAGTTACAGTATGACCCGTCAACCCGGGATCCAATTGATTGGCTTGACTCACTGTGTCTTCTACTTCCCATTCCGTATCCTGCGCCAGTTTGGTCATAATCAGACTTGCCCGCCGGAAGGGATAGAGTACCCGGCCACATTCCCGATTCGCGGCACACAGCTGGCCCGATATGCCACAGCATGGAGGACGAGAGAACTCCCGGCCCCCGCTCCCGCTTTCAGTTGCACTTTGTCTGATGAGTGCTTGGATTGGCTTAATGAAGAGGCACAGGAAGGGCCCACTTTGGCATCAGAGACTTCGACCAGCTCTGGGAGAGGGCGCAGGGACATTTGACTTGACCATGCCCCGGATTTATTGCTTTATTAGTACTTTCAAGTTTTCTTTATGAATGTAATAAAAAGCAACTTCAATTGTATGCAAGAGCAAGAGAACTCTATTTGAAATCAATGAAATTGAAGGTTGTGGTACTGAAAATTTTCCGTTTTGGTCCAGAAATGGTCTTAGTTGTAAAAAGATTTATTTGAACAAAGTCATCTTCATTAAAACTTTTCAAAACTATTTTCGATATGGATCAGAACTGGACACGCCTGAGATCTGTCGCTGAGATGTACAAACCCGGATCCTAGCAACTGGAAAGTTGCCCCTTGTCTGAATGGTACCGCGGCACTATACAGCAACGGAAAGTTGCCCCTAGTCTGAACGGCACTGTACCGGAGATTGCGATAAATGCTGATGAACAAAGATGACCAAGATGATCGAATGGACAAAGTTGATCGGGGAAGAATTTATGGCTGAACTTCAGGATGAAGCTGCCTACGTATCCCAAAGATGGGAATCAAGCCTTACGTAGTTCAGGCTTGGGTTCACTCGAGTATTTTCACTCTCCTTTTGCGCTCTAACTTTTGCCAGGGCCGCCCTTTGCGGGTTTTCAACCTTGCGAGCTCAGTTTTTATACTCTCTAATTTTTTGTGCTCTGAATTTTGCCTAGGTCGCCCTTTCGGGTTTTCGGCCTAGCGAGCCTCTCAGGGGTAATATTTCTTCAACTTGTCCATGTTGATCGGTTAGGAGAACTCTAGGCCATCTAGGTCCATCAGAACCACAGCTCCACCTGACCAGATAGACTTGATGATATAGGGACCAGTCCAATTGGGTCTGAACTTGCCCCTTGGGTCATGGATGGGAGCTCGGTTGTCCTTGAGCACCAAATCTCCTTCCTTCAAATTCCTGGACTTAACTTTCTTGTTAAAAGCCCGGGCGATTCTACGTTGATATCCTTGGACATGGTACAGTGCTTTTAATCTCCTTTCATCGAAGAGCATGAGTTCCTCGAATCTGCTCTGCTGCCAATCTGCCTCAGCTATCTGACACTCAGCCAGTACTCGTAAAGACGGAACCTCAATCTCTATAGGTAAAACGGCCTCCATCCCATATACCAAGGAATACGGAGTTGCTCCAATAGAAGTTCTAATTGACGTTCGGTAGCCCCACAAAGCAAACGGCAACTTATCTGGCCAATCCCGATAGGTTTCCACCATCTTCCGCAGTATGTGTTTGACGTTTTTGTTGGCGGCCTCAACTGCCCCGTTGGTCTGCGGCCGATACGTGGATGACTTATGAAAAGCTACATTATACTTCTCCAACAAATCAATCACCTCCTTCTTGAAGTGAGAACCATTGTCCGAAATGATCTCATTCGGGACTCCATAACGGCAAATAATGTTGTTTCTGATAAACTTTGCGACATGCGAAGCCTTCAACACAGCATAAGATTGGGCCTCGACCCACTTCGTAAAGTAATCTATTGCTACCAAGATAAACTCGTGCCCATTCGAACCCTTCGGAGTAACAGCTCCAATCACATCGATCCCCCAAACTGAAAATGGCCATGGCAACGTCATGTTGTACAGCTTCGACGGCGGGATGTTCATACGGTTCGCATGGATCTGGCATTTGTGGCATCGCCGAACAAAACCAATACAATCTTCCTCCATGGTAGACCAGTAGTAGCCTTGTCTGAGGATCTTCCGTGCCAGCATTACCCCATTCATATGTGCCCCACATTCTCCTCCATGGATGGCCTCCATCAGGTGCTTCGACTCTTCGGCTTCCACACACAGCTTGTGCATTCCCAGATGACCTCTTTTGTACAACTTATCCCTGCAGATAATAAACTGAACAGCCATTCTTCTGATTGCCCTCTTGTCCTTGGCATTTGCCCCTGGTGGATATGCCTCCTTTTCCAAAAAGTTCCATATATCGTGATACCAAGGGTTGTTATCCTGCACTTCATCTATGGCAGAGATTGACTCGTAGGCAGGTGTAAATTTCTGGTCAATAATGACTGGACGCATCCGAACCCCAGATGGGATGTCTATCATGGAAGATAGAGTTGCTAGCGAATCTGCAAACCTGTTGTTCTCTCTTACTAGGTGAGTGAAATTTAGCTTTTCAAACCGAGGAATTAACAAATCCAAGGTCTGGTGGTAAATTATCATCTTTTCCTCCTTAACTTTCCAATCTCCTTTTGCTTGAGACACAACAAGGTTTGAATCCCCAATGACGTCCAATCGCCTTGCCCCTAGTTCTAGGGCAGCTTCTAAACCGGCGATACATGCCTCATATTCTGCCTCATTATTCGAGACTTTGAACCGGAGCTTGAATGCTAAAGGAATACGGGAATCGTCGGGCGCTATCAGTAACACCCCTATCCCATACCCATACTGATTTGACGCTCCGTCAAAGTACATCGTCCAAGTTTCATCTTCGATGTGCAAAATGGCTTCATCTGGGAACAGGTACTCAACCGCTTCATCCCCTTCAACCGGGTGGTCGGCAAGGAACTCTGCTACCGCTCTCCCTTTTACAGACTTGCGCGTCACATACTTGAGATCAAATTCGGAGAGCAACAGCAGCCAGCGAGCTAGCCTACCCGTAAGTGCTGGTTTCTCGAAAAGATATTTGATGGGATCAAGTCGTGAAACCAGCATTACAGAGTGAGCTAACAGGTAGTGCCGCAGCTTCCTGGTAGCCCATACCAAGGCCAAACAAGCCTTTTCCAGTGGAGTGTAGCGGGTCTCGTAATCCAGCATCTTCTTGCTCAGATAGTAGATGGCCCTTTCCACTTTATCTTCAGACTCTTGTGCGAGCATGCAGCCCATTGTAGTTTCAGTTACTGACAGGTACAGTATCAACGGTTTTCCCAACTTTGGTGGTGACAACACGGGCGGATTCTATAGATATTCTTTAATCTGTTCAAAAGCTGCCTGGCACCGGCCATCCCATTGGAACTTCTTTCCTTTCTTCAGAAGACCAAAAAGTGGTTCACAAGTTAAGGTTAGTTTTGAGATAAACCGCCTTATGAATTGCACTTTACCCAGAAAGCCTCGCACCTCCTTTTCAGTCATTGGTGGTGGCATTTCTAAGATGGCCTTGATTTTGGAAGGGTCGACTTCGATGCCCCTTTGTGTAATCAGAAATCCCAGCATTTTTCCCGCTGTAACACCAAACGTACACTTCTGAGGATTCAACCGCAGCCGAAATTCCCTGATCCTTTGGAAAAACTTTTGCAAGGCGGTGTAGTGGCCCTCTTTTTCTTTGGACTTGACAATCATGTCGTCCACGTACACCTCGACCTCTTTATGGATCATGTCATGTAATATTGTGGTTGCAGCCCGTTGATATGTCGCCCCAGCGTTCTTCAACCCAAACGGCATTACTCTGTAGCAATATGTCCCCCACGGGGTGGTAAAAGCAGTCTTCTCCCGGTCTTCGGGTGCCATCACTATCTGATTATATCCTGAGAAACCATCCATAAACGAAAGCAACGCATGCCCCGCTGTGAAATCTACCAGCTCATCGATGTGTGGTAAGGGAAAGTCATCCTTCGGACTAGCTCTGTTCAAATCCCTGAAGTCCACACATACCCGGATTCTGCCATCCTTCTTCGGCACTGGAACAATGTTGGCCAACCAAGTCGGGTATTCGGATACCAGCAAGAAGCCTGCGTCGATCTGCTTGGTGACCTCTTCCTTGATCTTAATGGCCCAATCAGGGCGGATCCTTCTGAGTTTCTGTTTGATGGGTCGGGCCTCGGGGTCAAGAGGGATCCGGTGCTGCACAATCTCAGGATCGATCCCAGGCATGTCTTCGTAGGACCACGCGAAAACATCTTTGAAATCTTTTAGTAAAGCGACTAAGCGCTCGCGTTCCTCCGAAGACAACGTGGACCCGATCTGGACCAGCCGCGGGTCCTTCTCAGTACCAATGTTCACGGTAGTGATTTCATCCATTAAGGGTTTAACAAACCTCTCTTGCTCTTGTTCAATTAGTCGTTGCAAAACCGGAGGAATTTCGTCCTCGTCGTTTTCATCAAAATTTTGAAAGTCCTGATTTAAGCAATAAACCAAAGGCACGGAAAAGTACTCGGAAACTACGGTCACCTCATTCTCATTAAGTAGTTCCAAACCGTCCAGTTCTTCTGTTACAACAGACTCGAAAGAGAAAGAAAAAGACGACCTAGACAGGACTGTGGCATCCGGGTTATCACTCCCAGGAATACCAGACTCAGACTCGGACGAGCTGGAACCTGATTCCAACTCACAAGACTCGGTGGAATCAGATTCCGGCTCACTACCTGACCCGATGCTGCTAGATAAGAATCCCTCCTCGTACGGCCAGGTGAGGGAGGGTGCGATGGATGCATCCAAAATAGTTGCTGGTTGGCCCGCAGCCGTCTCATCTCCGATCATGGACACCGAGGAGTCATCCCCCAAGCACAACTGGTCGATCGAAGGATCTGAAAGTAGACATGCCAGTGCTACCCCCATTTCAAACTCTGTATCCACAGACTCCGCTTCTTTGCTATGCTCGGCCTCAACTGTTGGGTCTGTCTGCTCTTCAACAACATCATCCCCAGATATTTGTAAGTCAAAGAAGATTTCGAAACCCGGCACGCGCTTCTTCTCTGCGTTCAACCACGGCTCCGGAAAACCACAGAACGGAAAGTCCTCCCCTTCCCGGACGAAGCGTCCGTTTAGGGTACCCCGGATGGGCCGATGCATCAACTCAAAAGGTCTTCCCATTTGTTTTGCTTTGGCTCTTCCAGCCATTTCTTTTCCTCTTCTCACCCAATCTTCCTTAGTGGGCAGATAACCCAAGCCGAAGGTGTGGGGATTGTGTGGCACTCTGGCCAATGCTGCAACGCCTTTGCGGCCGCTCTTTCCTAATCCCATCCCGGGGATATGTTGGAGCTTGTTCATGAGATACACTGCTTGGGCACTAACATAGATCCCTTCGTTAGCAGCCATGATGTTTTGTACAACTTGAGCCTCAGCTAGGGTAAACCCTGATATGAACATATCTTCCATGCCATGCTCGATTTCTAGAACAGGCGTGGATACCTCCGGTGGTGGGTGGATTGATGAGTTTCCAAAGACAATGGCTACTCCCTTTCCATAGGGGTATTTCACCATTTGATGCAAAGTAGATGATACCGCCTTCACCTGATGCAGCCACGGCCGCCCCAAAAGCAAGTTGAAAGTCGCAGGCACTTCCAAGACATGGAAATCTATCTCATGCTGCCCCGGCCTGACCTTTGTCTGAACTTTTACGGTTCCCATCACTTCTCTACTTGTGTTGTCATACGCCCGGATAACCTGGGCTGTTGGTACAAAATCTGCGGTTTTCAAGCCAATTGCGTATGCCGTTCTTGCCGGGCAGACGTTGATGGTGGACCCGGTATCAACAAGTACCACCGGTATCCATTTATCCCTACACTCCACAGAGATGTAGAGGGGCTTGTTATGGTCTGCCCCCTCGGGTGGCAATTCCTTGTCGGAAAAGGTCAGCATCTGGGTGGCTCCCCCCGGAAAGACCAATCCCACCAGCTGCTCTGGTGTGGTTTCTATTGAAAGCTTTGCTTTGTCCATGGCTGATAGGACAGCCTCTCTATGCACCCGTGACGCCATGAGCAGTCCCCATATAGAGATGTCTGCTTGTATCTTTTTAAGCTGTTTGAGCACAGCCTCCTCTTCAAGTTGCTTTTCTTTTTGCTTTTCAGCCTCTCTATCCTTCCCAGAAGCCTCTGGCTGATCTAAGTGTGGAGGTTTGAAATACCGCCCACTCCGTGTCATGTGATCTACCTCTCCAAGGTACCAAGTGTCATCGGGTTGGTTGTTTCCCCAATCCTCGTCTGTATGGGCAAGACATAAATCTTCATCCTCCCACCACATTCCCTCAGCAGCCGACAGACACCTGTCCGGCTCTGGTATTACTGTTCTTGTGCTCGCAGCACCTTTCATCCATATGCCTGCAGTATTCTCGGTTCCCGTGCACACAGCAGTTTCAACTCCCACATGGGCCTTTGCTTTCCTGATTCTCTCGGAATCTTCAAAACTTACTTGTTCCGACATGACTGACCGTTCAAGAATCCCTGTACTCAAAATGCTCCAATCTCGAACGAAATTCTTAACACCGGCGCTCTCCGGCGATGTACTCTGCTCTTCGACCCTCCCGGCCGTTACTGATATTCTTGCCCCTGCTGGGCCCTGTTCTGACTGAAATTCTCCTATCACATCGGGTTGATCGTCCAATCACCCGGTAACTTCTACTAAATCCTCATAATCGAACCATGCGACTGCCGCATCCACTGGGTCTTGGTCACTGTAAAACTGGAGATCGGCAAGGTCCTCCCCCATAGCTGTTACACCATCTGTTCCCGGTCCCAGACTCTCTCCTTGAATCACACATAACTTTGCCTCTGTCGGCAATTCCACTCCGGGCCCATCTTGGCCTATTGACGAAATATAGTCACACGGACTATATGCTTTTTTAGTACGACCCCCAGATTCCGCAGACTCTAGCTCAACAACACATTTTTCCTTTAGGATCTCCTCTCTCCCGTTCTCGATGGTCACCACTACTGACTTGGGCTGGCTTTTGGAGATGTCTATCATGCACAGGTCGGTGCAATCAGGGAGGAACACCTCTGGTTTAGGCAGGTGGGTAGGTGTGATATAGATACTAGGGTCGTAGGACACGGTCCCAGTATGGATGAAATTGAGTCTTTTGGGTGGTGGAGCTTGGTTATGTGCGGGGAGGGGATTTGTAGTAACGTTGGGCTTCTCCGGAGGCAGAATCACCCCTTTATCGATGAGATCTTGAATCTCATGACGTAACCGGAAACACAGGTCGGTATCATGGCCGTGCTGTTGATGAAATGCACAATACTTGGCTGGGTTATAGGTAGGAGGGAGTTTTTCTGGTAGGGGCCGCGGCTCCAGGGGCTTCAGATGCCCTTTTTTGATCAAAACCCCTAGAGCTTTGGATAGGGGCATATAAAGTGGGGCGAAGGTTCTGGTGTTTCTGGGTGGGTATTTGGTTGTTTGCGGGTTGCTTCCGGACGCACCGGAGAATGGTGAAGCTGCTGTATTTCTTGGAGGGGGGCTGGCGGTGACCATGCTCACTTCCTGAGCTCTTGCAGTCGTAACGCCACTCGGGCTTGCATTGCTACCACGATTGAAAGTTCGTCGAGGTTGCTCCCGGTCGTTATCGATCAAGCCTTGCTTCAAGGCATCCTCAATCTGCACCCCCATTTCATGTAGGTCAGAAAAAGTAGGAAAGGGGAGTACTATCATCTTTTGCATCAACTTCGGTTGGAGATTGCGCACAATCATCCGAATTTGGTCTTTGTCTGTAGGCCTCAAAGTTATCATCGAAGCCTTGGCCCTCCATCTGGTTACAAATTCTGAAAAACTCTCCTTAGGCTCTTGCCTAGTTGTCTCGAGATCACAAGTTGTAATCTCAATCTGTGTATTGTACGAGTATTGCGCGATGAAGGCCTCAGCCATTTCGTCCCAATTCCTCTTGACGTCATCTTCCAACTTGGCATACCATATGGCCGCCACACCTGACATAGTTCGGCCGAATAAAGATAACTTTTGAAGCCTACTGAGGCCCATCGGCCTTAGGATATCCGAAAATAGTCTCAAGTGCACCATGGGGTCCCCGGACCCATCAAACCGATCGATATGAGGCATTTTGAATCTGTCGGGCAGCGTCACAGCTGCGTCGGTATATCCATCTTCAATGTCGGGGATAGTCTTGACTCCCTGAGATCTCTTGAACAGCTTTTCGAGCTTGCTTAACTTTAGTGCGGTGGGATCAGTCTCGAACTCAAAGGGAGAGTCCGGCAGGTTGGTGGGTGTTTTTGATAGCTGAGGTTGGATTTGAGGTAGGATTGGAGGTGGGGGTGGTCCTGTGGGAAGTTTTGTATCATTCTGAGCATTGGCTGTCTCCCCGAGGTTTGGAACTCCTGGTGGGGGAGGAGCTTGATGTGAAGTAGATACTCCAGTTTGCTGCTCTAACCTGGCAATTGTCTCTGCCTGTTCCCTCACAACTGTAGCTTGTTGCCTGGAGAATTCTGCCTGACGAACGGCATCCTGCTGTATTGTTTTCATGCTCTCTTGGAGGTGGCGCACCATCTCCTCCAAACTAGCCATGCTATCCTGCTCTGGTTGGATTACTGGTATATATTCTCTCTCTGTCGGTGACACAGGATCCCGATCCCTACTGAACACAGGTGGAGTAGATAAAGCCCTCTGAACTGACTGTTGTACTGATGTCCTCTGCCTTACTGTCCTCCGTTTAGTAACCGGGGGTAGTGAGTAGTACACTGGTTGTCCGTCTATCAGATCCTCAGATCGATGAAGTCGGCGACCTCTAGTCCAGAGTGCTTGAGGGATATCTACTGGGTTGGAAGCAATCGTGCTCAACTACCCTAATAAAAAGACAAATAAAACGTATAAATAAACAGACAATCGGACAGCACAACGGCATAAAATAAACATACAACACACAGTTTAGATAACACGCTGAACTCGATACACTGTTCCTCAAATACTGATCACTGTTTCTGAATCATTGCCCCCAAGTCTGAACCTTGTACCCACAGATAACTGATTCCCCAAAATACCGTTACTGGTGCCCTCAGGCCTGATACCCAATCCTGCAAACTGACCTGTGTGTTCCTGTAGAGATACACTCTAAAAGCACATAGCAGATAAATGAGAGCCAATACACCCCTATGTTGGGGTAGGGTTTCCCTGTCCTATTTTGTCAGGAGCTAGGGTTTCACTACGCACGCAGCGGCTTCAAACAACCTAATATCGGGTGAGCAACCTGTCCTAGTTTGGAATGGTCACTACGGATTTCGATATGCACTAGGTCGAATGGTCGAAAAGGGTGCCCCGGTAAAACCGGGGTTTGTGTTCCCATACTGGCAGAGCCCGCAACTGGTCAGCCTTACGGACATGCCTTGACAAGACAAGCCTCCGGCAGACCGCTCAGGAATAGCAGATGGCCAACACGGTGTCCTAGGCGCACCAATGCACATGCAATGCAAAGAAACACATGTGTAGTCAAAACAGGATATCATGAGTTCGAGTCAAGCTCTCTGAATTCCCCAGCAGAGTCGCCAGAAACTGTAGACGTCCCCGAACGCATCCCGGGGAAGGAGTACGAATTCCCCTCCCGTTCTGGTTCGATATTGGGTCACTACAGTTCAAAGGACTCAAATGTCACGGTTCTTAATCTTGAACCAAAGAGTCCAAATCTGGCAAATCGTTTTGAGAAAAACTGATTTTTGAAAAGAAGTGCCGAACATGGACTGCTTTGCCAGATTACAGAGTCGCCACCTAAATATTTTAAAATGAGAAATTTAGGAAACCCTGACTCGGTGCCGAAGGCCACATGTCCGTCATCACCAAAGTGGTCTTGGCTCGGGAGCTTGGGTACGATCGGGGAAGGTCAGCTATGAGCACCCCCTTTCGCCCGGTCCGAAGACCGGCCTCTACTAACCGTGATATCCGATTTTGAAAACATTACATGCTCTTATTCCGGTTATTAGCCTAGGTTACTATGTGATGCGCACAGCAAACAAGTATAGACCAAATCGCCTAAATTGGAACAAAACATTGCATGTTTGTTTTGAAAATGGTTTGCTACTCGTAAGTAGGCTAAAATGTAGATTTTGCCACCCTCAAGTGGGCTTTAGAAAAAGATGGTTTTGCCACTATCTAGTGGGCTTAAAACTCACAGTTTTAATGCATTGTCCCAATTTTGGTAATTTGACCTCCATCCACAGGCATTCAAGCAGTTATATCACATAAGCAGCTAGCCTCATGGTAATCATGCTATTATGGCAACATTCACACGCATGCGATATGCTAAAGCATAAAAGCTCACCTAGTACTCCAAGCCAAAACAGAAGCTCGTTAGAAATCCATGCATAGACCTAAGCATACTGAAATGTCTAATGCAACACATGCAAAGATGTAATCTAGGCAGGCTCGGCTATCCTAGACATGGCATGTGAAATGCTACAGCTATCACGCATTCAATTTGGAATTGAAAGTACGATGCAGTTTGTATGATGTGCCAAGCCTGATGTATGTCAACAAATGCATGGATGCACGCATGCATTGCATAAGGTATGCTAATTTTAAATATGCCCTAATCTACCATCATAAGCAGGTAAATAAAAGGGAAGAGAGAAGTGGGGGTTGGAAGACAAGCACACCACTCACACACACTTATTACAAATATGCCCTCACACGGAGGGACCAAAAGAATATACAGTCCCAAATAATACAGTCCAAATACATAATAAATGAATTATTACAAAATTTCTAATTATCAAATTAAATTCAATATATAAAAAAGGGAAAGGGGCCTCAGCCCTGCCTCGGGATGCGTGAATGATGCATGCTCGAATCCAACTTGCCCAGAAAGCCCACACCGCACCACTGCTGCCTCTGTTTCCACTGTCTTGCCTTTCTGAAACACTGCCAAAGTCCCAGGACATCTTCAAAATGCACTGCAGTACACCACCGGCTAGAAGAGATGGCCACCGGCTGCTTAAATTGACCACCGGCTGCTCTGGAGGCTATCGGCTGAAAATATAGTGCCGGTCGGCACATTATACTGCCGGTCGGCAGAAAGTTCCTGCAGGGGACAGTTTGACAGCAGCAGCAGACCAGCAATGCATGGCATGGGTTTTTAGGCATATGTATGCACGGCCATTGCCTCCTATCATGTTTGGGGACTCAAGGAAGCATGACCTTTGGTTTTTGGGCCATCAATTATGCATGTTGATGCATGATGGCCTAAGGAACCAAGGTTGCATTTTAATGGTAATGCATGCAAACAAACAAATGAAATCCAAGGCCTTATCATGTGTTAGTCAAAGGTCTTGGTGACCAAGAATTGAGACGAGTTGCACCACTTGAAGTGTGAACTCTTCTCAATCCTATGCTTGGCTTGACAATCCCCAAGCCAAGCCATGGAATGCATGTATGCAACATAGCTCAAATTATGCAACAATGGGACTAAGATGCAAGGCATACCAAGTGTCATGCAACTATCACAATAGGCATGCAAAATGCTAGGGCATGCAAGGTATAAGTGGCATGCAAACATGGGTCAATCAAGCAATGGGACCAACCTACTACAACACTCAATGAACCAAACATGCATCAAGCATATAATGAACATACAATGGTGGTCTTAACTTCAATGGGGCAGCCCTCGAACCACCCCAAAATAGTGGCAAAACAAGCCCTAAATGATGACCAAAATACTACCCAAACATGCAAGTTCATGGGCCTAAACCTAAGGCACCAAAAAGGGCATTTTACTACCACTTACACAACCACTCATGGCATGAATCTAACAACCAAAAACAGATTTTTAGTATGCAAAATGACACCCAAATCCCCTCACAGGGCACCCCCAGAATGCATTGATCATGGGAGCATACACAAGGCCTATTCTTAGGCATAAAAGGACACACCTTTAAAGCATGAAAGAGATGACAAGTACAAACATATGAGCATGGATTAGGGTCTGAAATAGCATGTCAAATGATCCCAAATCATCCAAATAGACTATATAATGCATGTACATGGATCATCTACCTAAGGCTTACAAGCCATCATGCAAAACAACCATGTCAAGCATGTTAAATATGACGAAAACAGTGGCCCACAGCCCTTATACATGGCAAAATGATGTTAGTATCTCCATGAAACTAAGCCAAAACATGCAAGGAAACATGGCCTCAAAGCATGGCATATTTCTAGGCATAAGAGAGCATTTCAAAGCAAACATAAGAGGCATGTTAAGGACCGTAAAACCAACCTAAAACAGAGGCATAACATGTCATATGAACCACAAATATGCTCTGAAATGCAGCCAAAACCAACCATGCATACATGCTATTATTTGAGCCCAAAACAAAGGCAAGCAAGGGGCCAAGGGGAGAGAGGTGTCCCTCCCCTATCTAAGACTTAAAAATACCTTCCTCACCACTGAAAACCCACTGGTTTTCAGTGGTGAGAAGATCAAAAACACCAAGTACACAAGGCCTCAAGAAAAGGCTCCAAAATGGCCAAAACAAGGCCTAAGAGGGTGAGACTCTACCCAAACCACAAAACAACCTTGATGAATGTTCTTAAGCAAGGAAAAACAAGTCTTTTTTATGTTAAACACAAATCCAAAAACACAAAGCAAGAGGGGTAGAAAGCTAATGCAAGAATGGGGAAACTAAAGTAACAAGCTCACCCTTGAAGATCCTTTGAAGAACAGGTGGAGCAGCCACTCTCTAGTGATCAAAGTCAGTCCAAAATCACAACAATCAACCTCCCAAGTCCCTCAATTGCGAGCTAAGGTGTAATAGTGTGTGTAATGGTGCAAAAATGAGGTAGAACTACACTTTTAGGCCCAAAAACACACACACAAGAGGAGAGAGAGGGAAAAATATAGAGAGAGTGTGTGTATCACACAGATATATAGATATAAGCTCTGGTTTTTGACCTAAAATGGCTAACCTCCAACTCAAGGGGAAGAGATGAGCTTATATAGGCAAAATAAAGCTCTTAACTTAGTGGCTAAGCAAAGAGAGGGGGGTTCAAGAGGTGCAAGAGGGTCTTGGCTTCCAAGGGAAGCTAAGACAGCTGGCCAAGCTTCTCCAAGAAGCTTGGCCAAGGGTTCAACCTTCTAGAAGGTTTATGGGGTTCAAGGGTGCAAAGGGTGCAAACCCGGGCATGGGGAGTGGTGATGGTGCACCCCAGCTGTCACAGCTGGCATGCACCATCCCTGGGGGTGCAAAGGGGTCACACCGACCAGCCAAAACAGGCACCGGCACAAAATAGTGCCGGTCGGCATAATACAGTGCCGACCGGCCAAAGGTTTTGAGAAATAAGTGCCGGTGGCCGCTAGGGGGTGCCGGTGGAGGTATGGAGCAGCCGGTAGGCTTCAGAGATGGCTAACAAGCCTCCCCCTACCCTCAGATGCAAAAACACACAAGCCTTGGTACAAAACCAAGCACAGAACAAACCGGTTGAGAGGTCCTGAGGCAAGGCGCGCGTAGCCGAGAACTCCGAGACCTCCAAGCGAACACAAACATGGATAATCACCGAGTGTTCCAATGGTGACGTCCAAGTCTTGAGGACGGTCAAAAATGGGGTGTCCACACCCCTTTTCGGAGAGGCGCGAATTGGTCTTACTACAGTTCGGACTCCTGTCACGGTTCTGAATCTAATCTCATAAAGTGCAATGTGAGACTGATAAACACCAAAGAGTCCAATCTGGCAAATCATTTTGGAAAATCAGATTTTGAATCAAATAATGCCAAAACTCAACTACTTTGCCAGATTACAGAGTCGCCACCTAAATATTTTGTTTTTGGAAAATTTAGGAAACCCTGACTCGTGCCAAAGGCCACGTATCCGTCATCACCAAAGTTGCCTCGGCTCGGAAACTTGGGTACGAGAGGGGAAGGTCCTGAAATGAGCACCCCCGCTCGCCCAATCAAAGGATCGACCTCTATTAAGCATGATATGTTGTTTTATAAACACATGTGTAACGCCCTCAAAATAATAACATTAATCCCAACAATATAGACATGCTATGATATATAAAAGGTCCACATCCTTCCATTCACCAGAGTTTTATTACAAAAAGTATCACATGTTAACAACAAAAGCAAATGCCCTAAGGGCTTACAGCTTTCCAAGTTAACACTTGGTTACACAAAAGTAGAGTGCTAACTCATTTACACATAAAGCCCTTGGCTTGAATTTACATGTAATACAACAAAAGGAGAGACAACCAAAAAGTCTGTCCGCCACTAGCCTCCCAAGCTAAGTCCTTGGAGGTGGCATGCTTCCTGTACCTGAAAATGATGTTCCCATATAGGGTGAGCCACAGCCCAGTAAAAATATACTAAACCAATTATGAACAATGACTAAAAGATTAACAGTTGATAGATGGTCAACACTTTTACATTCATTCATAACATAACACAATTCCAAGACACTTAAGTCTATATTTCCTTTCATTTCCATTTCTTTTCCTTTTACTTGCCATTTCATAACCTTGGCTCAGAACCTGGCCAAACATCACACATGAGACAAACACTCATGCCAACACTTTTCACTTCATCAAAGATAAACATAACAGTTATATCAATACTTCCAAAGACAAGCATATACGCTCTGTCAATACACTTCCAGATAAGCATACAAGCTCTATCTACGGAGTTCATCCCCTATCTCCTCCCAACAACACCCGGTTTAGAGGTCCATCCCCTATCTTCCCCTAAACCGTGGAGTACATCCCCTATCTCCTCCAACACAACACAATGCATATAAACAACAATTATATACATCACAAATCAATACAATTAATTATCCAAATTAATTAATCAATGTAATTAGGGCATCCTCCATAATTAACATCACAACCCTTAGGTTCCAATTTCCTTAATGTTTCAACATTAATTCCATGTTTCTATACCAAACATGCTTCTAGGTTTATCTTAGATGAAAAACCCCAACTTTTGTAAAATTACACAATGGCCCAAAGTTTTCCAAAATTACACAACAACTTCCAACATATCAAAGTGGTAAAATTTAAGACAAAACTCATAAAGAGGAGTAGGATATCCCTACCTCAAAGAATGAGTTCCAAAGGAGAAGGACCCAAAACCGAAATGCTCCAAACACCAAACTATTCGGATCAAAAGGACGCCCTCGACGATCTACACCCTTTTTGTGAAGACCAAATGTGAGCAAAACACCCTAGCTAGATCAATACTTAGAGAGAAGTTAAGGTTTTTGAGTGAGAAGCTCTGAAAATGGCGTTTTGGGTAAAGTAAGAGAGAGAAGATAAGTCAAAAAGTGATTTAAAAATGCCCAGTCCCACTCAGTTATACGACAGGTCCGCTCGAGCGTAATACACTCCGCTCGAGCGTAAAGACACAAAAACATGGTCCGCTCGAGCGCAACATTGTCCGCTCGAGCGCCAAGACACAGACACAAAGTTCGTCCGCTCGAGCGTAGATACCAGCCCGCTCGAGCTCAGGTCTCCCCCTCCCAGAACTCTCACCAAAAACACACTGTCCGCTCGAGCGCAACATCCCCGCTCGAGCGTAACCAGCTCGAGCGCACCAAACCCGCTCGAGCGTAGGAACCACACTTGCAGAAGTTTTGCAGGTGCACGAAATACTGGATGGGTGCATTCTCCGCTCGAGCGCCAAAATCCCCGCTCGAGCGTACAAGCAACAACAACCTCTCCGCTCGAGCGGACCAGCCAAAACCTGGGCAACTAGACTTTGTTCCTAAGCTCAACCAACCTGTAACAAACCTGCCCAACACATCCTATAACTCAAATACAAAGCAAGAAAGGATGTAAACGAGACAATACTCAACTATCAACATCCACGGACACATGTCCGGATCGCTATACAGCAAGTGGTAAACCCGGGACCGCTATAACATGTATTCTTATTCTGATTATTAGCTAACTTTACTATGTAGCGCGCACATACAAGTATAGACTCAATCACGAGAATTGGAACAAAACAACTCATGTTTGTTTTTGAAAATGGTTTGAAAGTGCCACTCGCAAGTGGGCTAAAGTGCGGATTTGCCACCCTCAAGTAGGCTTAAAACATGATTTTGCCACTTTGCAAAGTGGGCTTAAAACTCACAATCATCGAGTTGTTCCAATTCAGGCAATCAAGCCTTCACCCACAGGCATTCATGCAATTAATCATTTAAGCAAATAGCCTCACGGCAAGCATGCTATCATGGCAACACTCACACTCATGCAAGTATGCTAAAGCGTAACACTTAAGTGTATTCCAAGCCAAAACAAAAGCTAGTTAAAAATATGCATGATTCTAACTATGTTAAAAATGCCTAATGCAACACATGCAATAATGCAATTAAATAGGCTCAGCTATCTAAGATGGCATATGAATGCAACGATTTGATACATGTATTCAAATAAGTATTGAAATACAATGCAGTTTGAATGATGCACTGAGCCCGGTGTATGCAAGACAAATGAATGGATGCAAACATGCAAAGCATAAGGTATGTTAATTGAAACATGCCCTAAAACTAACCATCGAAAGCGGTTTAAATAAAATGGAGAAAGAAGTGGGGTTGGAAGACATGCACACACACACGCACGCTTATTGCAACATTACACCCTCGCGAAGGAGGGTCCAAATAAGCTAAGCTACCCTAAGCTAAGCTAATCAAACTAATCTAATTAAACTAATTAAACTAATTATTACAAACCAAATTGAATAACTAGTAAACTACTTACTAATTATTACAACACTTAACTAATTAGCACACTAATTAATTAAATTATAAAACCAAAAGACAAATGAATGATGCAAACATGCAAAGCATAAGGTATACTAATTGAAATATGCCCTAAACTAACCATCGAAAGCGGTTAAGTAAAAGGGAGAAAGAAGTGGGGTTGGAAGACATGCACACACACACGCACGCTTATTACAACAT
This sequence comes from Camellia granthamiana, assembly GCA_036172215.1. NCBI lineage: Eukaryota > Viridiplantae > Streptophyta > Magnoliopsida > Ericales > Theaceae > Camellia > Camellia granthamiana. The sequence goes on along the minus strand of CM069907.1, from coordinate 158,106,392 downwards.
TGCGCCCTCGTGAAGGAAGGTCTGAATAAGCTAAGCTACCCTAAGCTAAGCTAATCAAACTAATTAGACTAATTATTACAAACCAAATTGAATAACTAGTAAACTACTTACTAATTATTACAACACTTAACTAATTAGCACACTAATTACTTAAATTATAAAACCAATGTCTACTAACTAAACATGTAAAATGCTAACTCCACTGCCTCAGCTCTGCTTGAAAATTAGAAGATGTCTGCATTCGATTTTTCGCCCCGAAAAGCCCACCGATTTGCTCTTCAGAGGCTCTGTTTGCAGGATTACTCCAAGAACTTTCTGCTCTGCCTTACCAATTCCATGCTAAGGAATGCACCAATGGCCTGCCGGCCATGAGGACTTGCTGCCGGCCACCTGTCGGCCAAGATTGGGCTCTACCGGCCAACAATGAAGCACTGCCGGCCAATGATGAAATACTGCCGGCCACTGGTATGCTGATTCACCAAACTGTAATAGAGCACACACAGAGGAAAATGGAGGGTTTTTCTAGGACATGTTTGTACTGCACCCTCTCCTTATCATCTCAAAACATCAAAAGAGGGGTGTTATTGGGTCTAAAGCCACCAATCAAGCATTTTCAATGCATGATGGCCAAGGATCCAACTTGTACACATTCAATAAATGTACAAAACAAAGACTCAAGTCCACTACCTCATCATGGATGATCGAAAGCAATGGAGACAAAGGAGATTGGCCCATTTCATCACTTTGAGTATGAAATGGACCAATCTTCCTTGTGTTCAATATAACGTCCGATTGAACACAATGCAATGCACACATAACATGCTTATCTTGGTCATGTTTTACTTGGTTCATTTTATTTGCTCATTTTAGCATTACCAAGCCATTCTTTAATTGGTTGAGTCCAAGTGATTGTCCTCTAATGAGAGAGAGGGTTAACCAAAGGATGGTTTAAGACATAAGAGAGATCATGCCTTTGACTAGTAAAAACCCTCGAAAGAGAGTTAAAGCCATTGAGCATAAGTCTCAATCCCAAGCTTAAACACAACCTTAAGACTAACCAACCCTCAAAACAAATAGAAAAATGAAGAAATGAGGGAGGTTGCAAACTTTTTTAGTGCTGAAATGGCATGCCAAATAATGCTAAAACATGCAAGCAACACATGCAGAACATGTTCCAAAGCAAAAAGTATAAAACTAGTGAAGAGCATTACACTAGAGGCATGCAATATCAAACTCAAAAGACCAAACCAGCTCTAGACAGAGCTTAAACATGTTAAAACAGAGGCCAAAACAGGCTGAGATGGTAGCACAAAAGGGTAAAAATATATGCTCACATGTTAAGCTACAAACAAGGCTCAAAGCACAACTCTCAAAAGCCATAAAAGAGTGAAATACATGCGCACATGACAAGAGTTATGGTGCTGAAATTACATGCAAAATGAGGCTACAACAAGCAAACAACTCAAATACTTCATGCTCAAAGCCTCAAAACAATGGACTAATAAAGACCGTTACACTATAGCCATGCAAACCAAGCCTCGAAGGACTTAACCAACCCAAAACAGATTTAAAGCATGTCAAAACAGTAGCTAAAATGTGTTGGAATCAAGCTAACACAAGCTAGAATAATAAGCTAACTCATTAGGCATATTAAACTAGTAAGCACAATTGGACTACAAGTATAAAAAGGAGGTCTTAAGGGACCGAACCAGCTCAAAACAGAGCTTAAACATGCCAAAATAATAGCAAAAACATGCTGAGATCAAGTCATAAGATGCTAGAAAAACATGCTCACTTGTTAGGCTATCTAGACATGGAAACAAGGCAGAAGAATGGAAGGTCAACCCCTCCTATTTTGGACCTCAAAACATGGTTTTTGTCACTGAAAAAACCTCTAAGTTTCAGTGGTTAAAAGACCAAAAGAGTTGGTTTGAAAGATGGCACAAAAAGCTTCACAAGCTAAAGAGCAAAAATGGGGAACAACCCCCTAACTCACAAAGGCTCAAACCACCACTTTTAGGACTGAAAAACAAAACTTTTTACATGCCAAAACCAGCCTTGAAATGGTGAAAAAATATGTCAAAGAAAGTATGAAAAACAAGCTTAAAGGGAGAGAGTTATACCTCTTGAAACTCAAGCACACTTTGAGGCACAAAACCAAGTCAAAACCACCTTAAGGAGTTCCAAGTGAACCTCAAGCAATCTCAGCCCAAAGATCAACAACTTTGATTAAGGGTTGATAGGTTAAAGATTGATGTATGCAAGCTTCTAAGCACAAAAGCTTTAGAGAGAGAGAAATCTAGAGAGAGAATTGTAGAGAGAGAGGCTCTCAAACTTCTTTCTAAATTGTTCTAACCTTTAAAACCATAGAGAAGGCTCTCTATATATAGAAGAATGCAAGCCTTGGTCGAAAGTATCCCAAAATGGACAGTTGGAACAGCTGGAACAAAAATATCTGCAAAAAACTGCCTTTTTGCATCAATAGCCGGCACTGCTTCATTGATGGCCGGCACATAACCATTGTTGGCTGGCAATGGTCACTCTTAGACGGCAGGGGGCTGGCATAGGCCATTCATGGCCAGAACATGCCCAAAAAATCCCATTCATGGCCAGAAACTTCCACCTCTGGTTGGCCAAAAAAATCTACTTTGGGGGCCCAACTTCAAATGGGAATATCTCCTTCATCTGGACTCCTTTGCGGTCATTCTTGAGCCTAAATTGTAGCCTTGGAAGTCTTGTTTCCAGTGGTGGAAGACTCACATCAAAATTCGAATTGTGTAAAAAGATATGCCTCTTTTAGTGAAGACTGCTCAGTTTCGATCCTACCCGGATTCATGCTGAACTTCTCCCAACCTAGTTTTCTTCTCTCCTCTCCTCTTTTCTTCAACTCCAAACTCCTAAATAAGGTGTTTTGAAAGATTTTTCAAAGAGTTCACCTCTCTTTCATTCATTTCCACTTTGTCCTTGCTCGATTTACCGAAAAGCGCAACATTTAACGAAATGTGAGCCTCGAAACATCGTAGGAACTTTGTTTCAAAAAATATTTTGAAAGAGAGGGTTTTAAGATCTAAAATCTTTGGTCAAAATAGTTTTGGTCCACAACTGGGGTGTAAGGTTGGGATTTGACTCTCTCTCTCTCCTTGCCGAAGAAATCAATCATTTGTACTGCACAACTTTCATCACCAAGTAAACAATCAGTGGCTCACAAGTCTTAAGGGCGGTCAAAAATGGGGTGTCTACAGATAACAGTCTTCTTTTCTAACCTGAGAGCTTTTTCTTAAAATTGTCGATGACTAGTTTCCAAGATGGTTTTCTGCTCGGATTAGCACCAAGTGGTAAACCAAGATATTTAAAAGGCAACTTATGACTTTTGCAGTTAAGTTTAGACGCAAAATCCTCCACCAAATCCTCCTCCATGTCCACCCTACATACCATACTCTTGTGAAAATTTATTTTCATCCCAGACACAACTTCAAAACACCTTAAGATTCTTTTAATAGCAACAACTTTAGACCACTCAGCATTACACATGATTATGGTATCATCTGCATATTGGAGGTGGGATACATTGAAACCTTTATGACCCACATCTACTCCTTTAATAACTCTCATGTCTTTTGCTCTTTTCAACATGATATTAAGCCCTTCAGCTACAACATTAAACAGGAAAGGTGAGAGTGGATCACCTTGCCTTAGCACTCTCTTCGAACAAAACTTATCAGATGGAGAGTCATTCACAAGTACGAATACTCGAGGTGAGGAAATGCATTCCTTTATCTAACCCAACCATTTTTGTTTGAAACCAAAGTTTACTAACATCTGAAAGAGAAAATTCCAATTTACAGAGTCACATGTTTTTCAAAATTCAATTTAAGGATCAAACCCTTCATTCTAGATTTCTTTCACCAATTCACCACTTCATTAGCTATAAGAACCCCATCCATGATGTTAGTTCCACTCAAGAAGGCTGACTGGGCTTTATCAATCACTGCTGGCAGCACTTGTTTAAATCTACTTGCTAAAACTTTGGACAAAATTTTGTAGACAGAATTGATCAAGCTAATTGGTCTATAATCCCCAATGGATGAGGGATTATCATTCTTTGGGATAAGAGTTACAAAAGAACAGTTCACTCCATCCCCCAATCTACTGTTATCATGAAATTCTTTCATAAACTTTATATCATTTTTCATTACCTTCCACTCTTTCTGAAAACACAACATGTTAAAACCATTTGGCCCAAGAGCTTTCATCCCATCACACTCTTTTATTGATGCCCAAACCTCTGCCTCAGTGAACTCTTTTTCCAGAATTTCATTGACTTGACTGTGATCCGCTTGATTAAAATAACCTCCAAGCTGGTTCTTAAAATGGTTGTACACTGCTTGTTTAATATCTGCTGGTTCTTCAACAACACCATCCTCAACCTGCAATGAATTGAGCATATTCCTACTATGTCTAGTTGTTGCCATTATATGAAAGAACCTTGTGTTCTTGTCCCCTTTTAGTGCCCAATCCAATCTTGACTTTTGTAACCACAACCATTCCTTTCTTTTTTCAAACTTCCATACTAACGCTTTAAGTTCCTTCCTTCTTGCTACTTCTGATTCGGATAGGGCTCTAGATTCAGCATATAAATCTAGAGCATGTGTTTCATCTTCAGCCTCTTTAAGCTTAGTTTCCACATTCCCAAACACCTTAATATTCCATTTTTTTAAGGCCAGTTTCAATGTTCTCGGCTTATTCATAATGACATACCTAGCCCAACCTCTTACCTGTGTATCTTCCCATACCCTTTTCACTTCTTTAAGAAACATAGGATGTAGAACCCAAGCATTTATGAACCTAAAAGGTCTAGGTCCCTAATCTCTATCATTCTCCATCAATAATATGGGGCAATGATTGGATAAAAATCTGGGTAGCCCCCACACTTTGAATTTGAACCATTGTAACCATTCCGAGTTAACCAAGAATCGATCAATTCAGCTCCAACTCTGAGAATTACCCCATGTGTATTGTTTACCCATCATAGGAATGTCCAGCAATTCCACTTTATTTATGAAGTCCCCAAACTCAGACATACCCCTATTCCTCCTTGAGCACCCTTTTCTCTCCACAATTGAAGTGATTTCATTAAAATCTCCGCCTAAACACCACGGTTTAGGATATGATTCTTTCAATTTGGATAACACCTCCAGAAATTCCTCCTATCTGTTTCCTCATTTGGTGTATACACATTCCCAATTACATATTCAACACTTGAATAAACTATACCTAATAACAGAACAAATCTCCTAGAGCAGCAACAATCTTTTAAAACAAACACTTTAGGATTCCAAATGCACAATAAACCCCTCGCACTGCCTTTAGTATCCATGTCTACAAACTCTATCAAGTCGATAGGCCATAATGACCTGGCAAATCCCTCATCAACTTCTGATCTTTTTGTCTTTTGAAACAACACCATATCAACTTTTTTCTTTTGTAAAAACTCTTTAATTCTTCTTATTTTCTCTACTCTTCCAAGCCCTCTCACATTTCATGACATAATCTTCATTTAACAACTTCAATCTCTTAAAACTCATCCTCTGGTGTAGCTTCAAACACCTCCATTAATCTTCTTTCCTTCAAGTCTTGCCTCATCTTCGTCCTCCATTTGGATGATCATGTTAGTTGTTTCAATTTCTTTTCATTCCAAAACCAAGCCCAAGGCCTTCCCTAACTTAATTGTTTCCATAGCTTCCTGTTGAAAGTTTCTGTGCCTACCTAAACTGTTGCTAATCGACATAGAAGCTGAAATTGCAGCTACAGCCTCACGGAACAGAGCACCTCTCTGGAAACCACCTGTGAAAGTCATGCCTCTTCTTCCAGGCTTTCTTCTTGTCCGAAGTTCTTTCCCCTTTCTTCGCTGCTGATTATGTCTACTCACAGATGGTTGAGTTGTGCTTTGAAGGTATCCCTGAGCTGTTAGAGAAAAATGTTACTCCTCTTGGGTCTCCTTTTGAGTTTTACTTATTGAACCAAAGGGTTGATTACCACAACCTAACACAGGTCTTGGATTGTCACTTGGCCCAAATACCTACAAATGTGTCTTTTCTGCCATATCTGGGCTAACATTTACTATATTAGAACCAGCCCTATTATCAACTAGCCCATTCTTTTCAATACCAAGCTGGGCTTCCTCCAATACTACCTCTATATTTACATTGGGCCTTCTAAGATCAGTCTTACTTAAACTCCTTATAAGTCCAATTGAGCCCATAGCAGTTCCATCTCTCTGTCTTTTCATCTCCTCTATGCTCTATACTGCTCTCTCGCACATGCCATTCTTGAGTCCCAAACACTCAATTAATGGCCCTAGAGCAACTTTTTGAGCCGCAACACCATCATCAGTATCATTTACCATTGAAACAGAAGTGAAAAGATGAGCATGATCCTCAACCAATCTCTCCACACTAGCTTTGCTCCCCTTGTTTAACGCCACATCATCTTAGGCTTCCACCTCATCCTCTGTGCATGCCACGTCTTTGCCTTCTTCCATGTTTCCATGGCAATACGCAACACTCTGTTCTTCTCTATTACTATTTCCCTTTGACCCTTTTCAACATTGGTTACCGTTGGAAGTACCATGGTGCAACTGTGATCCAACACCATGATTACATTCTTCAACTACCCATATTGGGTAAGAACTACCTTTACTATCCAAGATTACCATGCTTCAAGGAATCCATGTTTAAAGTAACTTCATCAATCTCCACTACATCTCCCCACACTTCTCCTATCTTTTGAAAAAAATTTCTATTCCACAGGTTTGGAGGGACACCATAACAACTGAGCCAAACTAATCTGTCATTGTTTACACTCATCCCCTCTTCTCAATTGGTGCACAACTCACACCAATCATGCATCCATTCACCTAACTCATTCATCTTGGCCTTCATATCAGCTGCCGAAGCAAAAGATAGGTAGACTATTCTTCCGCCACCTTCTCGAACTTTCAGATCTGTCCACCCTCTGTGCTGGAGTTTGTTTTGAAAATCTACACAGCTACACTTCCTGCACAGCTTAACTATTACACTTTGATATAGCCACCCATTTCCATACTCCTCTGCTTGGATTCTAGTATTACTTCCGCATCTTGTAGCCGGTTCTTTCAACACTTCAGTATAAGATCTTCTTTGTACACCTCCAACATTTTCAAACCTCCCTGCTGCTTTTCTTCCTTGTTTCATTGACTCCTGTCGCCTGTGGAGTTGTTTCCTACCGCCCTTCTCCATTCCGAAATCTGCCTTCTTCACCTTTAATGTCTATCTTCACACCAGACTCTGTGAGCTTTTTGGATAACAACCACAGCAGTTATCGGACAATCAAAATGAACAAAACCAAACCTGGATTGTGTTGCTTTCCTCCTCTTGTTTGGGATGAAAACACCCTTCACAACCCCAAAGTTTGTGAATATAACCTACAAACCTTTAGGACTGATAGAATCAGGAATATCATCAACAAACACTGTATATATGTTTGATGATGCAACAGGTCTCCCAAATCTTTTCCTGAACACCAGTTTCCATCCTCTCCCTCCTTGAGCCGCCATTAATCCCAAGTATGAACTTAATGAGTCTTAAGTTGCTCGAATTTGATTTGAAAACTTAAGAATTCAAACAGGCGTTGTTGCCATTGTTGCAGAAAGTTTATTTTTCCTCTTAACTTGAACTAATAGATCTTTAGTCATTTTCCAGTAAACTATCAAGGTGATGATTTGTAAATTTGCGATGTTTAAATCAAAATATATGGTGTGTATTGGTTAGAAAATTTATGTATGGATCCTTATAAAAAATAATAATAATTGTTATAACTAAAGATAATATTGTTATTGGTGAAATCCAATTTCACGCTATTCAATATTTGGTGGGGTAAATTACACTTTGCAGTCCTGCACATTGCACCAAATTTCATTTTGACTCCTACACATGAAATCATGACAGTCAATCCACTGCACTTCTGGTCAAATCTCACTTTGGTCCCAACACATGAAATCGTGACAGTCTACTCCCTGCACTTTTACTCAAATCCCAATTTGATCGCTACACAAGTGTCAATGTCCCTCTTCTGTTACTTCATTATTAAATTTTTAACAAAATCTAGTCATATAACAAAAAAGTGACTACAAAATGAGGGTAAGAGAGGAAAATCATCCGTGTTTCCCACCAATGCATTTTGTCCTACGTGATAGCACATGAGAGTTGTATAACACAATATATAAATATATGTTCATACGGTAAAAATTTGGACAAAAAAGTAAGAAAGTAGAGCTTTTGAAATTTTAAAAAAAAAAATACGACAAAAAAATCAAAGAAAAAGAAATATGAATAGACAGAAGACTATGTTACTGTGAAAAACAGAGTTTCATGATTTCAATTTATACAAAACTCTAGTTCATCTTTTTAATTATTCACAATTTGTATTTTGTTTTACGCTAATATAGTCATATTTTGATGTAAATTTTAAGATAAAGCGTGTGTTGGTGGAAAATGTGGATGATTTTCCTATCTTACTCTCATGTCGTAGTCACATTCTTATCACAAGACTAGATTTGTTAAAAATTTAAACAATTGAGTAACAAAAATGAGACATTAACACTTGTGTAGGAACTAAAGTGAGACTTTATCAAAAGTACAGGGGATTGATTGTCATAATTTTATGTGGAAAGATAAAAGTGATATTTGACCAGAAGTGTAAGAAATTGACTGTTATGATTTCATATGTAGAGACAAAAGTAAGATTTAGTGTAAAATACAAAGGTGCAAAGTATAATTTACTCATATTTGGTATTAGTTATTTATCCTGTAGGTTTAAATTTTATATAAGTGTATGAAGTGAAAAATGGCTAGCATATGATTCTCATTTATAAAAAAATAATTTCAAGTATTACTTTAATTTGCTAAAAATGATTGTTGCAAGATCCATTTAATTAGACACGGTCAATGTTAAGTTACTTTAAATATACAACCATCCACTATTTTATTTAAGGGAGTGAGTTCTTTTGTTTTTTTCAACTTATGTAAACCTTTGTCTTATATACATATAATTTTAGAAAAATTTACATGTATCATGTATTTTGTTTATCATCTGCATAAGAAGGAGGTAAGATATATCCATTATATATGATTGTAATAGCAAAAGGTAAATTTCATGTTCACAAATTAATGAAAATTTTATTTGTGACAATGCTAAATTAAGAATATTTTTAGATAGATAATCCAAAAATGTCATAACAAAATTTTTCCATGTAAAAAAAATGTATTCAATAAATACAATTAAGAGGATTAGCAATATCATATTACTTGAGTTTTATACAAAGTCCTCATTAAAGTTTTCTCTTTTCTTCTTAGTTGAGAATGAAAAATATATTTTAAATTATTTTATAAAATTTATTATTTGATTATTTTGTAAGTAAATTTTTTCACTAATTTTTAACTTATAAGTACTTTTATATTTCTCTGTGTTACTATATTAATTTTCATAATATCGTATTTATTATTATTATTATTATTATTATTATTATTATTCTATTTAATTATTCATACATATTTATATTAAATTAAATTTAAAATCGTAAAATTAAGAATCCCTTCTTCTTAATTGCTACCTATTAGGCATTCGTTAAATATGTCAAAATTTCAATATACATTTAACATATTTTCATATACTTTTAATATATTTCCACGCAATCGCATCTTAATTAATAATTTGTACATTTATATCAATATTAATATTTTTAAAGAAAAATTTTCAAAATATAAGCCGTGCATAACACGGGTCGAAAACTAGTTGTTGTACGTTCGACTGCATTTCCTGTTTACTCGTGTCTATCTTTACTAGTTACTTTTATATTGGTATATTTATATTTGTTTGTATTATCTGGGGTTATAGATAGTAGGGGTTGGGTGTTCTTATTGCGTTTCATAGCTCATAGCTTTTGCTCGGACATTCAATGCCAAATTCTGAAGAATTCACTGGCAAAGAAGATTTCAAGGAAGAGATCAGGAAGCTACGGCAAGCGTGGACTGGATATCAAATTGTTTATCTCTTATTTACTTTACTTGTAATTTATAGAATTACGGCAACGTTGTTTGTAATTTATAAAATTCTGATGCACAATTATTATTATTTTTGAACGGGATTGTTTGGGATGACCTAAATAAATGTACTTTTTGTCTTTTTATAAAAAGATGTGTAGAAAAGTAGAGAGATGATGTGATAGAAAAAAAATAAAAAGATAAAAAGATGAATTATTTGGGACTTCCCAAACTTGACCGTAATGTAACCTTAAAAGAACTTTATATTTATTTGATAATATATCCCATGATGTCCTTGATTCTTGGGACATCACATATGTACTTATAATTTTCACACTTTATTCATCAATTAGACGAAATCAAATTGAAAGTTCAAATTGAAATACTTTTAAACATAGACGACCAAATTGATATAATTTAAACATTAGTAAATATGATAGTGGACAATTGTCTAAGTGATTATGGACAGGATATTTAGGTGTTAGAATATTACATCTCAAGTTCAAGTTTATAGAAAGACATTGTTCTGCATTGTAATTTAATTACTAATATATTAATCATTATCTTCAACAAAAACACACATTAACGAGGTTTTTAAAATCAGAATCCTTTCTTATTAATCTGATTGTAAGATTACATCGAGAATCGATAAAATATAAAGCAAAAAAAACATGAATAAAAATGATGTATCCTAAAAAATAAAGAGCGAGACTGTACAATTTTGTAACGAACAGAGTGAGAGAAATAGAAAAAAAAAAACCAAAAACAATGTCTTGTAATATAGTAATCTTCAGTTCTTACTATTAGAGCATGTCATATTACATTGCATATGATGCTACTACGAACTAACTTGACCTACTTTAACTATTCAAATCATTCATTTTATATAATTAATTGAAAAAATTATCTATGCAAAAGATTAAATTGGTTCAATATCGATTGTCATATTATTAATTCATTTTTATTTATACAGCAGACATGTTTTTAATAATAAACTGTCCATTTATGATAGAGATATATATATATGATTACTTATGTCTAATTAATCTAATTTTTTGCATGCATGTTTTTCTTAACTTGTCATACAAGATGAACGATTCAAATCATTAAGATAGGTATAAACTATTGGACCATTTTAATATCTTTTATTTATTTATTTTTTGGTGACTTTTTATTTTGTCCATGAATGGAGATTATTGGAAGGTCATAACATTGGTGGTGAGTTAATATTTTAGAGGTTTTGGAACTCTCCATTTTCTCTAATTTAATAGTCATTATTATTATTATTATTATTATTTGTGTAATTTGTAAGCCCCTAATGACCTATATATTTTGTTCCTCTCATCTACTCATTTTTAGACCAACTCTTTTTACACTTGAGAGATTACTAGCCAAAGGAGCTTTGGGTCCACTATCTTGTGTAGAGTTGACTTGAATCATACGACAAGTGGTCAGACTGTTGTATCCTAAGGAGACAAGTCAGAGTTTAGTGACTGCTGCATTGGTATTTAGGTTCTTCCTACCGCAATGGATTTGATCTCCTTAAAGAAAATGACATATTCGTGTTTCAACTTGATCTATTTGTATCTCATTTTCTTTGCATTATTTATCAATAAAATATAATTGTTTGATATTCTCACCAACGTAAACTACACATTCATTTACATCTCTCCTTCCTTGATTTATTCTCCACAAGATCTGCAGCCTCGTCCCCTTCAATCTTCTTGCCTATTAAAAATTTCCCATTCTCCGGACGAATTCCACCGACATCTGATATATTTCCACTAAAGATCGTTCCTTTTTAGCCTTTGATCGATCCATCAACGCTCACAAGCGCCCTAAGGATCGTGGCGAGAGTTTTTGATAGTTTGGTACCCAAAACAGTTGATCTGAAGGCTATTAATTTAAAAATATTATACTGTAATTGAACTCCCTAATTAAGAGGTGGATGGAACTGACCTGACTAATCTTGGTTGGTTAGGTGGGAAATAAAAAGTCATTTGTGTCGATTCTTTTTGCGTAGTGTTATTGGTCAAAAGCATCACATGCACATATCACAATCACACTCCGCTGAGCTAATATGTTGGAGATGTCAAACAATATATACACGACATTGTCATCATATGATTCATTAGAACAAAAAATTAGCTTCCATTGTTCAATAAAATTTGATTACTATAGAACAAGCATCAGTGGTGGTACTAATTTGGCTTCTTGGCTGAATCTGAATCATATAAAATACACATTCAACAAACAAGAAAATGGGTAACGTCTAGTGATTCTCTCTAAAATTTGCAGAGCCAAACACTTGGAAAACACCTGCACACCACCTTCACAGGAAAAACCGTGGCAAAACAATTTGGCCAGGTTGGTTGTCAAGGCAACAATTCAATCCTTCATATACCCGAGCATGTGTGGTATTTTTACTCGCCCCATGATCTTGATTAACAAACAGTGGTGAAGAAGCTGCGAATTGTTAAGATCGGTTGGCACAACTGCAAGGACCATTCTTCATTATAGACTGGCTACGAGCTTTCAATTCAATTCCCATAGATCTACCATTTCATCCTGCATCTTATCTCACCTCAGCGCGGGATCTGAACCAAAAACCAGCTCCGCCAAACTGCAAAGAACAGTGCAAATGGAGATTCGTTTTACAATATTGTCATTTTATTCAAAAGCAAGGTGTCCTTTATGTTTGCAAAAAAACAGGAAACAAGTTCTTTTTTTTCTGGTTTTTTTTTTTGGTGTGTAATGGTGACGGGCAGTGGAGGGACGGTTGCCAGAAGGTCTCTGTAAGTCACGTGAAGGAACTGTTTAGTTGCCAGCGAATCATCAGAAAGCAGCTGGACCTCGCCAGAGGGTCACCAGTCGTCGGTTGGCCAGCGATGGATGGCTGATGGCGGTGGCGGCCAGTAGGCGAGAGTGAAAACTTGTCTTGAAAACAAGTGAAAACAACTTTTTTTTCTTTTTCAAAATTTTTGAAATTTTGGAATCAATTCCACTTTCTTGAAAACAAAAGCAATATACTAAATAAGTTTTTGTTTCCAGTTTCCACAAAAAATAAAATTGAAAGCACAAAACGAAAGCATTGGTAACTCATTTTGAGAGAGAGTGACAGAAAAGTGACATACATTGGAGAGCCAGAACCCAAATTACTGGCATCACTTGCAGATGTATTCTGGTGGTAGCCAACCGAGGCAAAACTGGAGTTGGCTGCTTGAGTCGATTCTGGGGAACCCTGGAAGCTTACTGGTGAACTTCTTCCAGGGGACATTACTGCAAGTAAAGCAAACAAAGCAGCATATTGCATAAATAGCAGACAGAAGTTTACAGCTATGTTGATTTTAAAAGGATCCAATTCAACAGTACTTATTAAAGGAACAACAATGGTTTTATAAAAAATATAAATAAAAAATAATTAAACAAATCTAGAGTGTAACAGCATAGTTCAACAAAGGAAGAGAAAAATAATCAAGGTAAAGCTAATTTGACAGATTACAAATGGATGAATTTAAGATTGGGATATAGGAATTGCCAAATCAGTGAGAACACACGTTCCACGCATACATCATTTATCAGAAGGATATATTTCGAAAGTGAACCCGAGGAGGTTCAAGTAGGTAAACAAAAAGCCTCAAAAACAACTTTTAACAGCACTCCACATTTGGGTATAATGTTTCATATCGAGATGGGCTCAACAACAAACAGCAAACACAAATGCCACTACTTTGGTGACCTAATTTCATGCCCAATGAAGGAAACATAGCAATTGGACTGTGTGAAGGGCAGCATGATGTGTTGTTACTTTCATTTTGTTTTTTACTTCTTTGGAAGACTCCTTGTCCTCTAGTTTCTTGTAATCTTTGTTTTCATTAATAATAATCTTCTTCTTTTTTGTTGTTGCCGATCAAAAATAAAGAAAGAAAGAGCAATTGGACAAGCTAAACTATCCCCTACCAACACAAAACTACAAGAAAAGAAAAGAATGATCACACATTTTAAGTCAAAATCACAGTCCAACAGGAAATATTACCTTGAAAGATTACAATAAGACAGAAGATAATGGTGAACATCATGGCAAATAAGTTGCCCGTTGATGTTGATGCCTTTTCAACCTTCATCTTCTTCAATGTCTTCATTCGCTCGATCCTTGCACGTTTGACCAGAGCTAGTTCTGAGATCTCTTTGATTAGCTTCTGATCAGCAGCATCCAATGATAGAGCTTTGGGAGGTCGAGGAGGTCTGGGAGGCTTTTTTCCACTTGTTTTACGCCTGTCCTTCCCTGATTTAACCTCCACAAGATCCACAGCCTCATCCCCTTCAACCTTCTTGTCTATTAAAAATTTTCCATTCTCCAAAGCAATTCCACCGACTTCTGATATATTTCCACTCAAGATCGTTTCTTTTTTTCCTTTCATCGATCCATCAATGCTTACAAGCCCACCAAAGATATTTGTGAGAGTATTTGATATTTTGGTACCCAAAACAGGGTATGTACTTCCCACGTCTTCACAACTAGCCCCACCACTCTCAAGATCGACATAGAAATCTCTATCTCCTCGATTCATGTGATCCATTACAACATTGATCTTCGGTTTCTATTCCCTTTCCAACTCTAATTATCTGCTGCCAATACCAAAAATTCAAATACTCACCACCTACAACTTCAAAAGTCCAACACTGACAATAATAAACTCTAATTCACAACCATGACCAATGATTCACAACTGAAATTGATTCTACTTCAACAAGTGGATTCTAACTTCTTCTATCTAAACTCAATACCCTTGAAAAAAATCTTCCTTTTGTCACTCTTCCAGAGTCAAAGTCCCCTTCAAACCACTCATCAAAAAGGCCCAAAGATTCAAGCTATGAACAAAACCCAGAATGCATTATCAAACAGAAATGTAATTAATTGAAAATTTCAACAATACACACTCTATAATCCACACTGAAACTAAAATTTGTGGACTAATAAAAAAAACATAAGCTTGAGTTGATAATGCAAGCTTAGCAAGAAATCAAATACACTTGTGAAGAAAGCAAAGGAAGAAAGAATCAAAGTAAACACAAAATTGAAATCAAATCCGCAAAGTGTAGCAAAAGAACACACTACCACCCATCAAATTCATAATCTAACACAGCAATTACAAGATACAATACACATTCACACACTCATATATATATATATAAATGTGTGAAAGAAAGGAAATACCTTGGAAAGAAAGCGTAGAAGCACTAGATCCAATAGGGACAAGAGGGCAGAGAGAGAGAGAGACACACACACACACAGAGATAAGGATGAGTGCACGAGGGTTTTGGGAGAATTGTAACACGTCTATTGTCAGAGAAATTATGGCTAGTGTCAGGATAATGAAGAACATTTGATGCTTATAATAGTTGCACAATGGTCCTGGAAGAAGATAGAATTGTTCTGTCAATAGCCCAATAAAGTGATATTGCCAATGCGAAGATCGTAGCAAAATCCCACCGACAAGCAGCAGAAATAGTCTGGAAGTGGTGGGTGGGTGCCGTATATTTCTCAAATTTTTATTCTATCTTTTTCTTTTTCTTTTTAATTCCTAATTATTTTTAAATTTTATTAGAAGCTCTAATTTTTATGGATGGGCTAATTAAACATGTGATTAGCCAAGAGCTCTAATACTTTCTTTTTAGGGCCAGGCTTATCGGATTGGAGCATGTTATTGATCTTATGGGAGCTTATCACGGATTTTATTTTGACAATCCGAACTATTTTGAATATGTAAAATTTATCGAATATTTTATCCCTGTAAAAAATCACGTTAATCGGATATCAATAGTTACTTGATTCGATCAGATTTCTGTCAACGGTAAATATAATTTTCATAATAAATTATTGACAAAAATCGAATCTGATCAAGTAGATATCGATATTCAATCAATGTGATTTTTTACGGGATAAAATACTCGACGAGATTTACACATTGACCTCTTTTTTGCCATATGTACTCATGACATTGATCGGAAGACATTATGTAAGTTTGGTGAATAAAACCATTAAACCCTCATTTGAGAATTAGTTATTTTAGTAATTTTTTAATTCTTTAGTTAAAATATAAGATAAAATAAAAAAAAATTGTATGTTTAGAATGACTTTTTAATTTTTTACAAAAAGATATAAAAAAAAGTTTTAAAAAAGAGGAATCTTTGATTTTTTTTGTATATGTTATAAGTTTTTTTATTTTTTTAATAACTTTTTAATTTTTAAGCTAAAATTATTACTTTTTCAAACGAGCCCTATGGACTGGATAATTTGATAAAGAAAACCATTAAAGGCACGATTTTTTATTTTACTCATAATACAATAAAAAAAAAAAAGTGAGTATATATCGATTCAAAGCTGGTATATGAACAGTGACGGAGTCAGAAAATCAAATTAGAGAGGGTATTTATTAATTACAATATCGCAATTTTTTACAAAAATATTTCACACAAGTTTTTACAATTGATTTCAAGAAACATTAAAAAAATAATGTTATTTATAACTAGTGTATCATGGACAATATAAAAAAATATAGATATAAGTCTTAAAATAAATTATATAATGATAAATTATTTTTTTATACAAAATTTGATTAAAAATTTAATATAATGGTAATACCACGTCATCATTAGTATGCAATATCACCAACTAATAATAAACAAACACATAGAGACATGTCAAATGTAACTAACAATCTAATAAATTTCATATCTTTATAGTGAGATTACTTATACTTGCATATCAATAATAATGATATCACCGTTACATTCAAAAAATTTCATAAAATTTTCATGAATAATATGATTTATAATAGTCTCTTCATTTTCAATCAAAATAACTATTATTGTTCTCATAATTTTTAAAATGTCATTGATATTTCACTATAATAATATTTTTTTAATTTTTTATTTAAAATATTTTCTTTATATTTGAAAAAAAAAAGAAAAACTCCAAAATCCAGAGGACATGTGACCCCTCGGTGCTCACTTCCCTCCGTCACCGTGCATGAACAACATTACCGTTTTATTTTATTCCTTAATTATGGGAAAATGCATTTGCAAACTTGATTAAAAATATATATATCAGTAACTTCGATGAAATGATAAATTTTGGGCATAAAAAATGTAATAGTTTTTGTATGGATAACGTTGCCTTAATATAAAAAAAATTCATTCAAATATACAATAATAATAATAATAATAAATATTTTTAATTTAATATTAAACATTCAAAAGAGACATATCAAATTAAGGAAACTATGGACTCATATTTGATCCAAGCAATTTATTTTAGAGAAAATTAGTCTAAGATCCCTCTTCCATTTTCAATAGTGGAAGAAGTCCACAATATTATTTTATAATGTGTAAAGTCCCTCACACTTTCCTCCTGATCCGATGCATTGGTCACAGATACTATTATTAGCATCCCACTGCAACTCAACATCACTGTCAAGATAAACTTGTGTTTTAGAGATATATATATATTTTTTCATCTCTCCTGTTTTGATCACTTTTTTCTATCTTTGCACAGTGAAGCTTCGTACCACTTATCCTCCAAGAAGACTCCATCACTGAAGCTTTGCGCCTCTGCTAAGATCTAGATCCATAACTTCGTTGAAGGATCTAAGTTAACGTGAGATAGATGCCACATACATACATATATATATATATATATCTCAGCCTCCTCTTGTCTTCGTTTTCATAATCAACCACAAAAACTACTACAAAACCCCCCCTCTCTCTCTCTCTCTCTCTCTCTCGTCTGTGTAGTTTAGGCAGAAGCTCAGGTGGGCATAGTAATCTGGGAAAATATTGAATTTTCTCTGGTTTGGACCAGAGAATTTCTCTGGATTAAATTGAATTTTTTCTGGTTTTGGACCAAAGAATTTCACTGGATTGAATTTTCTCTGATTTGGACCAGAGAATTTCTCTGGATTAAATTGAATTTTCTCTGGGTTTGGACCAAAGAATTTCACTGGATTGAATTTTCTCTGATTGAATTTTCTCTGGATTAAATTTTCTCTGGTTTGACTTGATAGACCTTAGACATTATGAAAATATTGGATGTCCTTTATGCTATAAAGTCTTAATACTAGGGACCTTAAAAAAAAATTCCCTTTATTTTATTAGTCGATTGATTAAATTAGATTCGTCTTTAATCAATCTAAATTTTATAGATCCAAACAATTTATTTTATTAGCCGATTGATTAAATTAGATTCGTCTTTAATCAATCTAATTTTTATAGATCCAAACAATTTATTTTAATAGTCGATTGATTAAATTAGAATGTCTTTAATCAATCTAATTTTTATAGAAACATCTAGAGAATAAACTACTCAAATAACTAAAATAGACTGAGGCCTTATTTGTCATAATTTAAAAAAAATTAAAAAGTCAAAAAGTCACTATTCTATTTAAGTCATATCATCACATCACCTCTTTATCACATCACTTTAAACCCAATCCACACTCAATTCATATTTCATACTCAATTTATATTTCATAAAAAATAAAAAAAATACGCTTATTTAAATCATCTCAAACCACCCCTCAACAGTGAAGCTTTGTCCAAATCTTTGTGCAGAGATTCTAGTGATAAGGATGGATCGTAGGTTGGGAGGTTAATTGGACCCACACCTCTTCGTTTTGGAGGTTAGGTTCAGTTCAACACCATTAACTAACATGGGCCTTGTACACACACCCACCCTCTTTGAGGTACAAAGCCATGTGAGAATGGATATTTAAAATCATATCAATGGCCCATCAATAGCATTATTGGGATATATTCATAGCCTGTAGGTCCAATAGATTAGAGAGACATCCATTTTGATTTAATTTTTCATGATCTGCATGAGGGTTCATTGTTTGACCCGAAGGTCCAAAGCCCAACCCAAGCTCAGCTAGCCAATTATAATCTGTATAAGGGTTCATTGTTTGACCCGAAGGTCTGGAGCCCAATCCAAACTCAGCTAGTCAACCATGCTTTTACCCAACCCAAGTCTGTATCCCAAGCAAACTAGTCCAACCCGAACAAGGTTAGGACTGCAGTTGGCCCTAGGAATTGAAGTTTGGCCCACAAGCCCACCCACCCGATAAAAATAAGAAAATAATAAAAACAAGTGAAAAAAACATGAAAGTAGGTTGAATTGCAACCTGTTAGACTTCGCCTGTGGATTGACTACTCTGGTTGCTTATTGCTTTAGCGGGAGCTGCTGTCGATATTGGAAAAGCTTAGCTTTGTTGAAAACATGAAAGTAGGTTGAATTGCAGCCCGTTAGGCTTAGCTTGTGGGCCAATCTATTAGCCCATCTCAACCAAGTCCATTTGACAGGGACCGATTGGTCCGGCCCCATCAAAAAATCTGTCAGAATTAGCCCATGAGCGGTTGGGCTCCATCGTTCACTTCACACTCCAGCTCGACTCGATGCCAACCCTTCTGTACATATCTATAATCTATTGCTTTTTGTTGGTGCATATGTTATTACACTTTGGTACATGTGATGTTGATCACAGTTACATCTCAAAGAAAGAAAAAGCAAGACAATAAAAAATTCACAAGTACATAAAATTACATAATATAAACAGAGTTTTTTTTTATAGAAAATTATTTTTTATTAATGGATTGAATGGATGAGATAATTACCCTCCATAATATTAAACAAAATGACAAAGCTTCTTGGAACTACTGTTTTCACTGCAGGGTAACTAAAATTTGAAAATAGCAGCACCACTTGACGGCTTGGAAGCAAAAACATAAAGACCAAGATCACCCCCATCGATCACCCCTTTCTCTATTCTTGATTTATAGAATTGCTTCTGAGAAATACATGGAACCCTGTTAATACCTTTTGCTGAAAACTAGTTTGAACGGAATCTGGAGCAGAAGATTGGAGTTTTTTTTGGGGTGAATAAGAGAAGATTGGAGTTGGTAAAACAGAAACTAACCTTTAAGTTGAGGATGAATTCTGATACAATAGACTCTTTCACCAAAGCGACAGCACAACCGCCCCATCCAGCTCCCGTAAGCCTTGCTCCCAGAGCACCATTATCACGACAAACCTTTACAAGTTCTTCCAATTCTGGGCAGCTACAAGAACAATGGAAACAAATAAGATATACAGGTCAAATTTGTTTAATTAATTTGGTTTAGCTTTCAAAACCTCTTTTTTAAAATACTTTTTTGGCAAAAGAAAACACCACACTGGGGTATGCCCCTTGTAAACTTGTAAATTTCATTGTCTTTATTTTATTACTTACCCAAAAAAAAAAAAAACACCACACTAGTTTGAAAATGATAGGAAAACGATGAGTTCTTTTATTAAAAAAAAAAAAATCATAAAATAGATTTGAAAACTAAAAACAAACAGAGATATTTGAAGGATATAAAGGGCGGTCCTCAAGCGGTGTCTGAAGAATCAAATCAAAGGATTCCAATCAAGAGTAACATAGGCACGCACTGTTATGTTGACATATCATTTTGTCATTGCATAAAAAAACAATAATGAATAAGAGTTTTCCAGCATAGGTTCGTTCATTATCTTTGGTTTTCGCTGTCAAACTAGAAAACTTGTATAGGTTGTGCTTATATCCCGGGGCAAAATGTGAGGGGAGAAAAGGGAAAACAGAGACAATTATGAAGAGTCTCGTTACGCTACAAATGTAAAGGCAATCTTGTGTGAGGAATTTACTTGTTCAGCAACATATGTTATACACATCATACGCTGCTTATTATTGTAGCATAACCAGATCTCTCATATCTGAGGGTATATCACATTCAAATTCTCCCTTGTCACTATTGTCGGCAACCCTAAGTGTCATTTAGTGCAGACAAATTTGGAAAGCTGGAATAGTACCTGCACTCATAGAGAACGCTGCAGCTATAATGACTTTCATTCATAAGGTCACCAAGCTTCTTCAACATGTCCTCTTCACTGCAATAACAATTTCTTGGAAGTTAGATCAAGGAAACTAGAAAATGGTAACTATCTTCACTTGGTTCATTAACCACAGTAATGGCAGGTTCATAAAGCATTGGGGTCTGATTTGTACAAAATAAAAAGTTGCATGTCGAACCAGACAGAAGTGACCTAACATTTTAAGTTCCACTATTTCGGCTGTTGAGGAAATACATTCAAATATATCTTAGGATGGATAACCCAATTGGAACACTCCAAAAAAAAAAAAAAAAAAAAAAAAAAAAACTAATATGGGGGTGCTGGGAGAGGTGGACTCAAATTATTATTACGCATCAAATAGGGTTACATAAACAAATATGTTAAAAGGAAGTTTCAACCACATTCAACTCAAGTCTGCAATTTTTTTAGGAGTGTGTGTGTGTTGGGATGACGACAAAGTAAGGAGCGAGAGGGTGTGGGCAAACTGGAGAGGAAGGAAATGGCGAGGACCACACGTGAAAGAGGAGGAGGAGAAGGCAGTGGTGCTATGATGGTGGAAAGAGAGAGATGAGTTCTTAGTTTGAAGAGAGGGAGAGGGCTTGCAATTTTCTGTCACTTCCCCAGGAAAATTCTGGACCAGAGCCGGGGAAGGGGGGGGGGGGGGGGGGGGGGGGGGAGATTGTTTGGTCACAAAGATGGGGGAAATAACTGCAGTTAGCCACTCTGACATGGGAGTTCAGTTTTATTTCAAAATTTTCATGGGAAGGCGGTATTATCCCAATTTTTTATTAGTCAGACCTCTTTAGGCTACTCAACAAGCCTCCCATTTTTATCAAACAGTAAGAGAATGAGTGCTTAATAAACAAGTATTAGGATACATCATGAGCTTTCAAAGCAACAAAGCATGTGCCAGGGCTTATCTGAAAGCTTGGTAAGGATTAATCTGACGTTGAAAATCTACTGCAAATCATAAGCATGGATAGCATAAATGAAATAATAGCTTGTGGTACTGATTCAACTGAATATGTAACTCACCTTAAGTTTGATGAAACAGTGTCCTTGAAAGCATGTACACGCTTGGCT